>RJWM01004198.1:78848-104091 GCA_004363535.1 Dasyprocta punctata | reverse complement strand
GTTTCTTTTATGTATGATCATACTTTTATGCTTTATTGGTTTCACTCTGAACTATTTCGCTTGGTTATATTAGATCTGATGTTATGGGTAGTTATTTCAATGATAACAAGAGGTACTCTAAGGGGAAAAGAAGGAAGGAAGAGAAAAGGAAAAAGACATAAATTTATAAATATTCATAAATAAGACAGTAAAAAAAAACTGTATTGCTAAATGCAATAGCTATTGAAAAAGAAAAGTTAATATACCTGAATTGATGAATCTTACATGTCTATATCTGTCAATATCCCCAACCCCCAGGAAGGTAATGATATGCAATATTGTAACTACTGCCAAACTTCAACCACCTCAGTGTGTAAACCTACAATGTTACCGTATCAGATCTGTTGTTGTTGTTTGTCTGTCTTTTTTGACTTTTATTTCTAGCTTCTGTATCTATTTTCTCTTAAATAAAAAAAATAAAAATAACAAAAAAATAAAACACTAATGGGAAAAGCCCAGTAAAGATCAGAGACATAAACTTGCTCAAGAGTACACAGCTAATTAAAAGTAGGATAGAATTTGAAACTAGGTCTGTCTGACTCCAAACTCCTAGCTCTTTCTGCTACTTCAGGTAGTGAAGATGAGGAGTGAGGCATCTAGCTCAGCGGCATGAGCGCCTGCTGGGCAAGTGTGAGCTCATGAGTTTGATCCCTGGTACAAAAAGGAAAAAAAAAAAAAAAAGTAGTGAAGATGAGTAACCAGCTAATCCTGTCCTGGTGTTCCCTGCTGCCTCTGAGGACCCAGGAGGAAAACCAAGGTCATGGCAACCTGCTCAGAAGAGAAAAAGAAGTGTGAAGCAGAATGCGTGACCAATGGAGCACAGGAAGTGTGCTACTCCCCTGCCTTCCCAGGGACTGTCTGGCATTATGTACAACATGAATGGCTGAGATGCTTCCTCTGAGCTCAAACCTAAACCACCTTTCCCACTCTTTACCTAGGTGTGTCCCTTTTTCTTTTCCCCCATAAAGCAGTCTCCCAGAAAAGAGGCTTATTTTCATAATGCTTAACCTGCACCCCAGCATGACTTACTGTATGAATGGGAACTATACTGACTGTCACAAGCCTGTGATCTCACGGTGACCAGTCTCCATCAAAGGGCCCTTGATTCAATCAAAAAAAGTTATTCTGGTAACTCACTTCTCCATGTGAGGCAAAACAGAACCAGCCTAACTAAATAGGGTAATGTGGAATAGTAAAAAGGAATTGAGAATGCTTATTAATACAGTCATAAAATCACAGTTTCATTTCTAGAAATCTTGAAATGAATTAATCACAAGGCTCTCTTCAAGTCAAACCATTCTCAGAGTGTGCTGAAGGCCAACAGATAAACTAGATCTAGTCCCCGACCCTGACTGAGCTCTGGTGAGGGGCACAGCTAAAAAATCAACTATGACTCTCTGACACAGGAGCTGTGATCTTAGAATGTGTGAAAGTTTGTGAAAAATGACTTAAGACTGAAAATATGATATGTACATACAAAGGAATCAGTCTCTAAAAAGGAAGGAAATTCTGATATATTACATGACAGGACCAACCTTGAAGACACTATGCTAATGAAATAAGTCAGCGAAAAATAGACTAATGCTGTATAATTCCTCTCACATGAGATGCCTAGAAAAATGAGTTTCAAGCCAGGCATGGTGGTGAATGCCTGTAATCCCAGCACTCAGAAGACTGAGGCAGAAGGATCGCTGCAAGTTTGAGGCCACCTGGGCTACATAGTGAGCTCAAGACCAGCCAGGACTACACAGTGAGATCCTGTCTCAAAAAAACAAACCAATAAACAAATAAGAAAGAAAAAAAAGTGAATTTCATAGGGACAGAAAGCAGAATGATAGAGGACAGGGTGGGGGGTGGGAAGTTAGTGCTGATAGATACAGTTTCAATTTTGCCAGATTAAAAGTGTTTTGGAGGGTAAAGGCACTGATAACTACAGAACAACATAATACTTACTGTCACTGAAGTGTGTGCTTAAAAATGGTTAAAATGGTTTTATTTTATATGTGTTTACTACAGTTAAACCAGTCACAGCCAGGCATGGCGGCACACTCTAATTCCAGCTACTCAGTAGGCTAAGCCATGAGGATTACAAGACTGAGGCCAGCCTAGGCAAAAAACAGAAAGGCCTGTATAAGCACTCATACTTATACAGACATACTGTATGAGTGCTTATACAGTATGTCTGTGGCCCTGGATTCAATCCCCAGTACTACAAGCCAAAAAAACTGACCCCAAAACCAAACACAAAAATGAATAAAAAAACCCACAACAAATCAGTGACTAGGACTGCTATAGAAAATAAGCAACGGTAGTACTAATGAGGCTGCACCTGATCATACTGTGCACAGGGTACATGACTGAAAAATAACCACTGCCTGAATAAGAAAATAAATGAATTAAGGCTGGGCTTTCCTGGATTCCTCAAAGCACTGATCTGATTCTGGCTTCAAGAACAGTGATACTCCTGAAAAAATGCAGTTTGCTATGGTTTGGAGGCCAAGGTGTTTCTGAATAGAGTAAGGCCTATTTGACCAGATTTCACATAAGTAAAAGAATACTGGAATTTTCAAGATTGGAAAAATACTGCAATCCACCCCTCTCTCCCATGCTGGAGCACCCTCTTCCATATCCCTGCTACTCTGATCTGCTGATATCCAGGCTTCAGGAGAAGGCAGGATACGTGTTAGTTGAAAAGTATGAATTATTTGCTGTAATAAATAATGAATGTGAATTAACTTCTGGTGAGTCATCAGTACTACCACAAGCCATCCTAAACTTCCTAGGATACTACCCGCTCATCAGTTACATGCCTGGGGAAACAGCATGCTGCTAGTCTAGAGTCAGGGTCAGAAAGGCTGCGACTCTTTGGATAAATGCGTGGCTCCTCTAAAAGAAATCACCATTTTCAATGTACATTACCGGAGAGGTATGTCCTCGTGTAAGATACCAGGACCTGCTCAGAAGGCTGGCCTTGAGTAGAGGGGAGGAGGGCATGATTTCTGGCAGGAATACAGGCTCCAGGGAGACATTCAGGAGAGTAGTTACCTAGACACAGATTCTAGGTGTTGGTTACTAAGAGGAAAGCTAAAAGATTGCAGGGTCTGGAAGGACAGGAAAGTGGGCGGTCTGGTAAGGCCCGTTAACTTCACATTAGCTTGATGGTTCATTTTTCTGCTATCATCCTCAACCCTTCAACAGAGCCAATGTGACAGGTCCTTTTCATCTGTGGGCCAGAATATTAATGAATTAGCATGGAGAGAACAGAGTGGTGGGGAGACCAGTGAGATTCCATAAAGGGAAGGAGAAAATGAGGGATCAATAGCTGAGGTTTGAGGTGCCCTTCACCCTAAAAAATTCTTCTACTAGGTCTTTTGGTGAGGCTGGAATTTATCATTATTAGAAAATTACCAATTACAACTTAGGAATTATCACTTTTAATCATGAAGCACCTAATAATTCTCCCTAAGAGCATGGAAAGCTGAGCATGGTCCCCACTTGTAATCCCAGGCTTCTGGGAGGTGAGGCAGGAGGATCAAGACTTTTAGCCCAGGCTGGGAAAATTTTATAAAAAATTTTAAAAGGTCTGGGGACAGCCAGGTGTGATGGTGCAGCCCTGTAATCCCAGCCCTTGGTAGGCTGAAGCAGGAGGATAGCTGAGTTTGAGGCCAGCCTGCGCTACATAGTGAGTTCAAGACCAGTCGGGACTACACAGTGAGACCCTGCCTCAAAATAATAAAAATAAAATAAAATAAAATAAAATAAAATAAAATAAAATAAAAAGGTCTGAAGATGTAGCTCTGCATGAATACCCGGGTTCAATCCCCAGTACCTCCTTCTCCCCCAAAAAAGAATGGCAAGAAGTCCCAGCTCAAATCCCATTAGGAAGAGTCCAATGTAATTATTCCATCTCTTGAAGGAGAAGCTAACTTGTGGAAACTCTAAGCTCAGAACTAATCTGACTGAAAAGGTGAGAATTCTGCAGATTATTAGTGATAAACCTGAGGTTACATTGGTAGCTGATAATAATCTTGAGATAAAAGTTGGCAACAACCTCGTAAAATCATATAATTGGTCCTATAAAAACAAAACGAGAATAAAAAATGAGACTTGTAGCGTCTAGAGGGTAAAGAAGAGAATACTAGCAAGAGTTGCTTTGAAAAGCTGGCCATCGCTGGGCGTGGTCGTGCACGCCTTTAATCCGAGCACTTGGGAGGCTGAGGTAGGAGGAGCGTTGTGAGTTTGAGGCTGGCCTGAGCTACATAGTGTGACCCTGCCTCAAAAAACCAGGGCCAGGAGTTTGGTTCAGTGGCTTAAGCGCCTGTTTGGCAGGCGCGAGCTTGTGAGTTTGATCCCCGGTGCTAAAAAAAAAAAAAGAAAGAAAGGAAAAGAAAAGCCGGCCATGCCACAGAAGCACCTTAGCAAATGGCTGTTGCCAAGCATGACGCGAATAATAAAAGACTCTAGGCTCTGGAAATCTCTTCTTGAGAATGAGCTGGTTAAATCTATACAAGTGGGTGACAGTGGAATGGGTAAAATATAAAACAGTCGTTCAAAAAGGAATCAATAGGCTGTTGTATTGGCTTATTTTTTATTACCGTATCACAATAATTAAAGCTGGACACTTACAAAGAAAGGTTTCCCTAGTTTTGGAAGCCGAAAGTCCAAACAGAATAGTACTGGCTCTGGCAAGGGACTCCTTAATTGTATCACCTCAGAGCAGAGGACAGAGGACCCCACAATGGTGGGACCACATGAAGAGAAAGAGATCACATCTGGACAGGAAGCCTGAGAACTGGGGGTCTGATGTCTCTATCACAACAGCTCAATCTTGCAAGAACTAACTTATAGGCCCAAGAGATCTAAACCCCTTCCAGTGACCTGATGACCTCCCACTAGGCCCCACCTCTTAAAGGCCCCACCATCTCAATGCCACCACACAGAGGACCAAATTTCCAACACATACACCCTTGGGGTATACACTCCAATCATACTCAAATTGTAGCAGCTATCTGTAAATCCAGTGCATTTTGTTTTCAATTAAATCCAGGGTGAGAAAAATAAATTAGTCCCATGATACTGAGAAGTCTTTTTTTTTTTTTTTTTTTTTTGGAGATAGCCTCTCACTATGTAATTCAGACTGGCCTTGAACTTGTGGTGATCCTCCTGTCTCAGCCTTCTGGGTGCTGGGATTACAGGTGTATGCCATTATGCTTTGCTTATTTCCATCTTGGAAAAAAATATTAGGCATATTTACTTAGGTCTCTTGGACTATATGTTTCTTTACCCATATTTTAGCCCTGAAACATCTCTGTATGCAGCTAGTTGAATGGCACTACCACCCAAATAGTTGCCAAATTGGAAATATCAATTTTGATGCCTACATTTCCTTTATACTTTTGTCAATCTCCAGAACCAAACCATATCCAAGTCCTGTCAAACTTAACTCTAAAACACTCCACTTCTCTTTCCACCAACTCTACTCTAATCCATGCTACCTTTAATTTTGATAGCAACCGTCTCTTCAAGCATCCAATCTAACCTGTGGACCCCTCTCTGTTTTCTATGCAGCAACAACAATGATCTTTGTTTAATGTAAAATCTGATAAAGTCATTCTCTATCAAGTCTCCCACTGTCTTTTTTGGGCTGTGGTTTTGGTTGTTTCATTGTTTGTTTTTTTGTTTGTTTTCTTTTCTCTTGAGACAGGGTCTTACTCTGCAGTCCGGGCTGGTCTCAAACTCATGATCCTCCTGCCTCAGCCTCCTGAGTGCTGAGATTATAGCCAAGTGCCACCACACCTGGCTTGTTCTTAGTGCAGAAATTAAAATCATTTGGCCTAGAAGGCTTTTTCCTTGTTTAGCCTTTGTTTCTCCAGACATTTCCACCACATGCTGAGCTACACTAGGCTTAGTTCCTCAAAAGCACCACAGTCGCCCCCATGATAAGATTCTTAGGCATGCAATTATCTCGAAGTGCTACTCTCTTCACTTCATACACTTAGCTTCAATCATTATCCAAGTCAAATCAATAGTCACTTCTTCAAGGAAGCTCTTCCGAGCCCCAGAGAAGGTCGAATATGTCACTAATGTTTTAGGACCTTGCATCACAAATATTTTTCTTCATAGTACTGATCAAAGTTATAATTGCATTGTTGAGAAAGAACAGTTAATACTCATATGATTGGATCAATTTTGCATGTCTATATCTGTTAATGTAAACAACCATTTTAAAGATAACGATGTGCAATGTTGCAACCATTGTCGGGTTTCTATCATTCTGTTTTGTAAACCTGTAACGTTACTGTTGTGCATTTACTCTAGTTGTTTGTTTGTCTCTTTTGCTTTTTGTCTTTGTTATATATGTCTAAAAAGTTATAATTGCATTCATGTGTGTGTGTTACTTTAATACTTATCTCTCTCACTACAGAGTAAACTTCATTTGAGTAAGGACTACATTTATTTTATACTGTAAGTCCAGCACACAGCACAGTGCCCAGGTGCAAAGCCAACATTTAAAAAATATTTGTTTCAGCACCACACATACACAAAAAGCATTTGTTGAATGAATGTCAACTCCCTGCTGGGTAAAGTGGTTGTTTCCCATAATGGCCTTGAAGGCTATATCTGAGACCTGGCTTTCTGAGTTTTAAGGAAGGAATCACCATCCACCTCACAAAAGATTTTAAACAGCTTATCTCATCTCTTAGTGCCTTGCTTTTCTATCAAGTGATGCTAACCTGAACAATCTGGAGATGGCAGGAGGGAGTATTAAGACGCCAAGTCAACTCACCCCTATTGTAGACGCCATGTAGTCTGCACACATTTCTGCAAAGTCTCGCTCAAGAACTCCATAGTAGAGGCCACAGAAGAGCAGAGAAATACCAAAGTCCATGGCATCTTCTGGTTTAATCCTGTAAGGGAAGCAGCATGGCCAGTAAGGCCTGCCCTGAGACACGGCTGTTGGAATACTACTTTGGGACACACAAGGCAGAGCCTAATGTGGAAGACTCAAGGGCTAGTAAGCGCTGACGAACCATGATCAAATCAGTCTGCTGCCTGATTTCATGTGGTCCACAGACATCTCTAGAGGGAGTTAGCACTGTGAGCTGCAAAGACCCAGGTGGAGCATCTTCCCTTCTGTCCTTTGCCCTACTCTGCTCCTGGGTTCCGCCACCCATGACTGGCAGCCACGCCTTGTAGCTGCCCAGGAAGCTCAGTTCATTATAACCCTTGAGCCAGCAACTCTGCTGTTGGCAACTGCTGGCCATCAAGGAGTGGAATTTCCATCTAGAAGCTGACAACTTACTGAGTTGCCTTGCCTCAAGTTGGCTGCCCAAGTTGAACCAGCTGAGCCTTCCAAAAGGAGGGACAGTTCGCCAGGGTCTGGGTATCCCTGGAACAAAGGCTGAAAATGATCCTAGTGGCCAAATATCCCCTGCTCAACCTGGACTTGTGAGAATGATTCCACTGATGGGCATGGGGCATGACATATGCTCCCCACTTGAGATGTGGCCCTCAGCCAGAGACAATCAGGCTAGAGCAAGGCAGGAGTTTCTGTCTCAGTAGATAAGCACTTGCATGATATTCTAGAGTTCTGCATACAGAGGTTCTGTCCCACAGAACCTATAATATTTATCATTTGGCCCCTTATAGAAAAAGGTTGCCAAATGCAGGACTAGAAGAAAAGATAAAATAGTAAATATTTACAAACGGATTATCATAACAGTTTAACTTGCATCTATACATATTCTGTATAATGTCATCGAAATTAAATTTTGGTCCAAGTCTATTAAGAAGAATAAAAGTCTTACTCCAAAGACCAAAAATTTGTAACCTTGAGTATAAAAATGCTATGGAAAATTACCTTAATTAAAATATCTGTACAAGCTGGGCGTGGTGGCGCATGCCTTTAATCCCAGCACTCGGGAGCCTGAGGTAGGAGGAGCATTGTGAGTTCAAGGCCAGCTTGGGCTAAATAGTGTGACCCTACCTCAAAAAAACAAAAACTAGGGCTGGGAGTTTGGCTCAGTGGCTTAAGCGCCTGTCTGGCAGGTGCGAGGTTGTGAGTTTGATCCCTAGTGCCGCAAAAATGAAATTTAAAAATAAATAAATAAATAAATAAAATATCTATACAAAAAAATTGTATATCTTCACTGAAAGTTATAAACTATATTCATCACAGATAGTTGAGTTTGCTTATTGGTCTTATAATATTTAACCTACTGACTTTTTTGTGGCGTGTGTGAGGGATACTAAGGACTGGACTCAGAATTTCACACTGAGCTACATCCTCAACCTTTTATTTATTTTTGAGACAAGGTCTTCCTAAGCTGTTACACTGCTGAGTTTGAACTTCTGATCCTCCTGTCTCAGTCTCCTAGAGTGCTGGGATTACAGGCTTGTGCGACCATGCCTGGTTCCACTGACATCACTGATCTTACACCAATTAACATAATCAGTAGCAGACAACTGGTCAAGATTATCAATTCTATTTTCCTCTTTGAACAGTTCAGGTAAGTAAAAAGAAACTGTAGTTACAGAAGTAACTACAGTTTATAGAAACAAAATGCAGAATCTTGATTTTTATTTTTTTTAACCACATAGGTTAGGAAGATACCTGAAAATACCTTCCTTTCTTTCTTTCTTTTGCCTTTTTTGAGAAAGGGTCTCACTATGCAGTTCAGGCTGGTCTTGAATGCCTGGCCTTCTTTCTCTTCTGATGTGTTCAACTCTACAGAGATGATTTCCTCTAAACCTTTGTGGAACTTATTTTTTCATTTGTTTTGTATGTGGTGTTTTTTTGTTTTTTGTTTTTTGTTTTTTGAACTGGGGATCAAACTCACGACCTCGTGCTTGCCAGGCAGGTGCTCATGCCACTGAGCTAAATCCCTGGCCTTTGTATGTGTTTTTGTAGTACTGGGGATTGAACCCATGGCCTTTTTAATGAGCAGCATCCCGAGCCCTTTTTATTTTTTATTTTGAGACAGGGCCTCACTAAATTGCCCAGCCTGGGCTTGAACTTGCACTACTCCTGCCTCAACCTCCCAGAGTGCTGGGATTACAGGCATGTACTACCACACCTGGCTGTGGAGCGTGTTTATTCTTTCAGCCTGTACTACCACTGGAAGAAAAGATTCCATGAGTTTTCCTCGCACTATATAAAATAATAATTATTTTTATTTGTCCTAAAATAAACTTTGATTTCAAAACTACTAGTAGCTACAGGACAGTAGATTTGGGGAAGGCGTTAGTGGCCTTCCCATTCACAACTTGATCTTGAATCCTAAATCTCTAGCTTCAACGCATTGTCTTGGGCTGGGACTATGACTCACAGTCCAAAGCCACCATTACTAGAAATGTACATCTCCACCCTTCTCTGACCTCCTAACTCACTGCATCCTCCCAGTCTTTGAATTCAGAATTCCTTGGCTTCTGCCTCAAATGAACGTGAGAGGATCTGCAAGCAGACAGAGATGTTTCAGAAGGCTGATGACAACATGAAACAACAGCTGGGATCTCTGGGTGTACCCCAGGGAAGCAACACAGTCGTGGTACCTGCATTGAAAACAAACTAAGCCCCAGCCAATGAAGCAGGATTTTAGTCCTCACAGGTCAACTCCCTATAACTATTTCCTCAGAAATCTGGTAACAGTGGAGTGTCAGCCGGCAACAGGCAACACCACCTATATACTAAACATGGCCTGTGATTGGCACACTGAATCTGAACTGGGACAATCCTGAAATTGATGTTTTTCTGGGAGGACAGAACTCCCAGGCCAGGCTGGCTCCCACGCCCATCAGTGTGGGATGCGTTCCCTCACAACTCAGCTCCAGGACTATGAAGTCTCCTGAAGACACTGCCCTGCTGTGCTTCCTGCTGTGATCTTCCTAAGAGGATCTGCTGCCGGGTGTGGCCAACTATCATCACTGGTTTGAGCGACTATCCCAACGGTCAGCAAACCTTTTCTGTAAAAGGCAAAGCAGCAAATATTTCAGGTCTTGAGACCCATTATGGTCTTTGCCGCAACCATTCACCTCTGTTGTCGAATACAACAGCCACAGATGATATGAAAGTGCATGACTGTGTCCTAGTACAACTTTATTTGGCTCAAAGAAAGTGGTTTCCCAGTTGATAGTCTAGCTGAATATAAGGCCTCTGAGGCAAAGTGAATATTACAATAAATAGTACACATGGACAAGAAAAATTATTGTTATAACAATGGAAGTATGAGTAACTGGTTATAATCATAGTGATTCTTATTTTGGTTATACTTTACCACGGAAATATAACCAACAACTTGGAACTTGGACTTTGTAAATATCCAAACAGTCCTTACTTTTATCCTTCTTTAAATTTTTTTTTTTTTTTTGATACCAGGAATTGAACTCAGGACCTTGCACTTGCCAGGCAGGCACTATACCACAGAACTATACTCCCCACCTCCTTTAATGTTTTTAAAGACAGGGTCTGAATATGTAGCTCAGGCTGACCCCATGATCCTTCCGCCTCAGTCTCCCAAGTGCTGGGATTACAAGTATGTGTCATCACACCCAGCAGTTCTTGCTTTCTGCCAGTACAAACCAAGAAGGGCTTGCCATCTTCCATCTCCCCACAGTGCCCAGGCCTTCTGTCTCATCATATCCCTTTGGTTAATACTCATTTGTGGTAGGAAGAAAGGTACAGCCTAAACAGGCTTTTCCCCCAAATGCCCCCAAAACAAAAGCAAAGGGTACTCACTTGAATAGTAAGTTAAGACCAAAGAGTGTAAACATGACAGCCATGTAGCCAACGATGCCAGTAGCGTAGCTGATTTTATATATTAGCAGGAACCATTTATAAACCAACCTGGGGAAAGGAGATAATGTTAGTTCAGCTAACACAGAGACTCTGGCCTTAGGGGCTGCTGGACCACCAGAATCCCACATTCCCGCGTCAGTGAGGACATCAGTCTCTGTACTCAGGATTTGCTGAGCAATTTCAGCAACTGTCCAAAGTTGTTTACTTCTCTAATTGCAGGAAACACCTCAGGGAATGCTTTGTATTTTCATGGTCTTAGACCAACAGAGAAATCTCTAAAAAGAAGTTTTAGCCTCAAAACAAAGAGCACTGTTGACCTCAGAGAGCTATGTCCTCAATTCAGATTAGTAGGTTGAGGAAGTAAGAACTAAAACCCTCAGAAAAGAACAAGTGAGGATGAGCAGCTGTCCTTATCAGGAAAGAGAATTCAAGAGAAGACGACTGAGATGAAACCAGCTACAGGTTTTTGTACGTGGGCCTGGCTAGTACAACTACAGCTCCTACCCACCAGCCAATCATCAACGATCTCATGAATGTGATTCTGAAATGGCTTTTTTCTCCATAAGAGAAAGGAGGAGGAAGGCACTCAAAAAGTACTTCTGAATTAGATGTATCTGTGTGATGGTGGTGGTGGTGGTGGTGGTGGTAGTAGAGGGGTGGAGTGGGGTTATTCACACTCTTGAAGGATAAGCAGTGTCCCCAACACCCAGTGAAGAGCAGTGTGGAATCTGGGTGGTTGACTCCAACTACATTCAAATAGAAAACACGGTGTGCTGAATGAACCAGAGCCTTGTAAATGCTATAGGTGTAGGCCCCTGATACTAGACGCAACTAGTCTACCTGCAATGAAGGCTAATGAGCAATATAGCAAATTGCTCAAATAACCAGCATAAGCCTGCCTGGTTCCTGAAAGCAGACTGTGTTCTGCCAACTCACATGGGTCCCAGGAAGGAAGTGCAAGGTTCCTGCGCCACCCTGCCACGGCTAAGCAAGTAGTGATGGCTTCTTGGGCTTGTAGTGCTGCCCTGAAAGAAGGCTTGTGGTTTTGTTATCCTGAGTTTGCACAGATTGTGAGGAAGAGACACACTGGAAAGGACACGCAGTTGTAGGTCAGTCCTTCATTTAGATTAAGTGAGGTTTTACTTTCTGAGTAATCTCAGGAAAGTCAAGTCTTCTGAGACAAGTTTACTTCCATGTAAAGTGGGAAAACCATGCTACCTTTCTCACCTGGAACATGCTCATTAAGTACTACATGAACAAACTCAGATGCTTATGAAAGTGCTTTGAAACTGCAGAGCACTAACAAACTTCAGCCATTATTTAAAAAACCTTTCATATTATTGATACTTTTTTTATCATTTAATTGGAAGCTTACATTGTTCCATACTTGCTGATTCCTAGTTTCATTTTTCTTCTAACACCTTATATGAGGTAAGCAGTTATTCCATTTTTAGGGATATAAAATTAAAAGTGATATTATAGAGCTAATAAGAAATAGGAGGCCAGGGATACAGCTCAGTAGCACAGAGCATTCCTGGCAAGCACAAGGTCCTGAGTTCTATTCCCAGTACCAAAAAGAAAAGAAAGAAAGAAAGAGAAAGAAAGAAAGAAAGAAAGAAAGGGTTAAGAGTTTCAATCCACATCCATTTGGCCCCAGAGCCTGTATCTTTCAGAATGGGCCTAGAGAAGGGCAAGACTTCTGGATCACCAGCTTCACCTTGTATGACAATACTCAGAGGCTAGAGAAAGGCTTGCAGTGCAGTAGAACATTAAGTAGCAAAATTTGCAACTTGGAAGACTTTGGATCAGGTGATCCCAGCCACCTCCCATGCTAGGCACACCTGGTCCTGTGCACACCTCTTACACACTCAGCCATGGCACAGCACCAGGTGTTTCTGGTCCATCTCCTCCATTAAACCATGTGCTCCTTGAGGGCAGGGACCATGACTTATCTGGTGCTATGTCCCCAGTGCTCAGCACAGAGCCTGATACAGAGCAGGTGCTTAGTGAATCAATGAATGAATGAATAAGAAAATCTCTCCTTTTTTTCTGTCAATCAGAACATTAAATGACCTTACAAGCTGGTTGGGAGGATTAGAGAGAAATACATTTGGATAAAATGTAAAGGATTATATAGGCAAAAGTTTTTCTGTAATCCAAGGAAGAAGTACTATTTACTTGAAAATTCTAAATTTGCTGAGATTCATTCACTCAACAGAATTTAAAGAATAGGCTACTATGTGTCAGATCCTGTGCAAGGCCCGGAAATGGGAGTAACAAAACAGATGTGGTTCCTGATCTCATAGTTCAGTTTAGCAGGTGAGGCAGATACTCAGACTAATACTTACAAACTGTGGTAAGTTCTATGAAGGAAGACTACAGAGCCTTATGAAAAAATATAATAGAAAATCTAATTTAGAGATCAGAGAAAGGTTCACAGAAGAAAACATTTAAAATGAGACTACAAAAAGCTGGGGGTGGTGGCGCACGCCTTTAATCCCAGCACTTGGGAGGCTGAGGTAGGAGGAGCATTGTGAGTTCGAGGCTGGCTTGGGCTACAACGCGAGCGCAAGGCCGGCCTGAGCTACACAGTGCAACCCTGCCTCAAAAAACTAGGGCCGGGAGTTTGGTTCAGCAGCTTAAGCGCCTGTCTGGCAGGCGTGAGGTTGTGAGCTCAATCCCTGGTGCTGCAAAAAAAAAAAAAAAAAAAAAAAAAAAAGACTACAGTGATCATCAGGATCTACCTACTGACTTGGCTTTTAATATAGACAGACTTTGAAGTATACCATTAAGTGAACTGTAGGGAAATATTTGGGGTTTCTAACTTGTGAACAGGGGAGCCGGTCTCCCAATTTGTTTGTTTTGGAGGGGCCCCACACCAAATAATGTTGGAGGACAAAAACTGCAATTTTTTCTGTCTAAACCCACCTTCCTCCCATGCATTCAACACATGAGCTTCAAGCGAGTGGCCTCTTCCCTGCTAACTAAGTGCTCACCTTGGGGTTGTCTGCACTAGAGGTTTCCGTGTGGCTCGGAAGGTGACGAAGGCTGTGACAGCAGAGAAGAAGATCCAGATCAATAGGAACCTCCACCAGCGCAGCTTCACTGTGAAATAGAGGGGAACAACCCACATCTGAAAGAGCGTCACCATCTGAAACACAAACACAAGCACTTCAGCTCTGGCTGGCTCCCTCTGCACGCTACCCACAAGTCCAGAATGTTCCCTGCTTCTATTTCTGCATGATCTTCTCCTATATTTCCGATTCTGAATAAAGACAACTCCACTAGTGATCAAAGTTAGAAACTCTCTCACCTGTCCATGGCTATGTTCTTTGCTTTCCATCTGAGCTTGTTATATCTTACCTGGCTACCTGTGACAATCTGCTGGTCTCCCTGCATCCGGGGAGACCAGAGTGGAGGGAGGAGGAGCAGCAGCTGGGCCACCTCTTACACTACCCATGCCGTTAGGTCAACTTGTCCTCTGGGGTAAAATATCCCCCCACCTCTCTTTCTGTTGGATAGAATCACATCCAAGACACAGGCAGCCCTCAGTCTCCTTTCCAGTCAGACTCAGTCATGACCTCTTGGGATCCAACAGCACTTTTTCTACCATCATTAGAGTGCTCATCCAGAATGAGGCTGAATGCTGGGTGTGGCAGGGCACACCTGTAATCCCAAGTTGAGACAGGAGGACTGCCAAGAGTTCGAGACCAGGATGGACTGCATTGTGAGTTCCAGGCTAGCCTGAACTACACAGCAGAACCTGTCTCAAAACAAAAAACAAAACCTCACCAAAACAGAATGAGACTGATTTTGAATTCATTCACTATATAAATAATCTCCTTGAAGTTGAGAACTTGGCTGCAGTCATGCATTTCCTCTGCACTAGACAACATATGGCACATAATAGTTCCTCAATAAATTAGATTAAATAAATGGAAAGTAAGACTACATTGGAGTAATATTTCCTAAGAGAAGTACTTTTTTTTTTCTTTTTTTGGGTGTGTGTGTGTGTGTGTGTTAAATTGAGACAGGGACTGTTAAGCAATTTGGCCTGGGCTTGAACTTGCTATGTAGCCCAGGCTGGCCTCAAATTTGCAGCAATCCTCCTGCCTCAGCCTCCCAAGTGCTGAGATTACAGGTGTGCAGCAGCACACCCAGCCACACTTTTGTTTTTAAAGAGTGCCTATTTTACTTTCCCCTCATCAGCACCTTATCATACATTTGGAAGCTGAGATGTTACAGATGTAGATAACCATTTAATTCTTCAACAGAAGTTTGCAGTAACTAACAATATTCTGTTCTCCAATGTCTCCCCCAACCACTGGCATTAGGTAAATGTTAGTCTTCATAAATGAATAGTAGATGTAAAAAAAAGTTAGAAAGATAGAAATGAAGATTTTCTTTTTTATGTCACCAAACAAAGTAAGAGAACATTACACAAAAAAAATATATATATATTTTTTTGGTCTCTTTGAGACAGGGTCTTGCTATGCAATTCAGGTTGGCCTTGAGCTCATTTTGTAGCCCAGGCTGGTCTAGAACTCTCTATGATTCTCCTGACTCGGCTTCCCAAGTGCTGGGATTACAGGTGTGCACCACCACACACCAACATAAAACTTTTTTTGGGGGGGTACTGGGAATTGAACTCACAACCTCGCACTTGCTACGGAGGCACTTACACCACTGAGCTAAATCCTTGGCCCTATTTTTTTGAGACAGGGTCTCACTATGCAGTTCGGGCTGGCCTTGAATTCACTTCGTAGCCCAGGCTGGTCTTGAACTCGCAATGATCCTCCTGCCTCAGCCTCCCGAGCATAAAACAATTTAAAAACTAGGTATGGTGGTACGTGCCTGTAATTCCACACTTGGGAGGCTGAGGCAGGAGGACTGCTGCAAGTTCTAGACCAGCCTGGGCTATACCATGAGTTCAAGATCAGTCTTAACTACATAGTGAGACTCTTTCTCAAAAAACCAAACCAAAACAACCCATAAAACGTTTTTTAAAAAAAAAAAGAGCTACAGAAAGGAAAAGAATAACTAGTAGTCTGACATTCCATAGTAGAGAAAACTGAAAGAATATGTGCCTCATCAGATTTCTAGACCAGTGCTGTCCAAGTGACTGCAAGTCACATGCGTAATTTTAAACTTTCTACTAGTCACATTTTAAAAAGTATAAAGAAATAGATGGTACTAATTTTAAGAATATATTTTAACACAATATATCCCTGATATTGTCACTTCAACACACATACAATGTTTTTTCTATTTTTTGTTTTTTGTTTTTGTTTTTTGAGACAGGGTCTTACTATGTAGCCCAGGCTGGCCTTGAACTTGCTGCAATCCTGCTGCCTCAGGCTCCCATGTGCTGCGGTTACAGGCATGCACCACCATACCTGGGTCAGTGTTTTAAAAAATTTTTTTTTTTTCTGATCATGTGGCATGACCCCAGGGCTTTGTGCATGCTAAGTATGTGTTCCACTACTGAGCTATATGCCCAACCACAAAATTATTAATGAAATAATTTAGTTTTTTGTACTTTGAAATCTGATGTGTTTTTCACATTTACAGCATATTTCAAATATTCAATAACTACATGTAAAAAGGAATTAAGATGTGTTATGTAGCCAGGCATGGTGATACATGTCTATAACTCCAGCACTCGGAAGGCTGAGGCAGGAGGATCATAGAGAGTTCGAGACCAGCCTGGGGCTACAAAGTAAGCTCAAAGCCAGCCTGCACTGCATAGCAAGACCCTGTCTCAAAAAGACAAAAAAAAAAAAGACATGTACATGTATCAACTCCACACAAGGAATGTAAGCATATGTACTGCAAACATCTACTAAAAAAAAAATCTTTTTAATTAAAAATACAAAAGTAGTTATTCAATGTTTAAGCCTATCTTGATTTAGTTAACATGTTCTTAAAGTACATGCATTTTCCTATAAATGACTCAAATTTATCCTTCGTTATAGCAGAATAGTACTTCATTTGTGCATAAATACCACATGTTTTTAATTCATTTATCTGTTGATAGATACATAGGCCACATCCAAGATTTAGTTATTAGGAGCTGTGTTGCTATAACATGGCTATGCAGGTATCACTGTGGTATGATGTTTTAAAACACTTTCAGGAAGATAGCTAGAAGAGGAACACTTGAGTCTAATGGAACTTTTAATCTGTTGAGGAATCTCCCCATACTGATTTCCATAATGGCTGTACTAGTGAACATTTCCAACAGTGGTAGAAGTGTTCCTTTTTCCTGTAGCCTCACCAACATTTTTTTTTCATTTCACCAGTATTTTTTATTGTTTGATTTCTTGATGGTATTCTTTTTGGGTCAGATGGAATTTTTGGGGGGGACGGGGGGGATTTTGAGACAGGGTCTCACTAAGTAGTTCAGCCAGGCCTTGAACTTACTTTGTAGACCAGGCTGGCCTTGAACTCACAGCAGTCCTCCTGCCTCAGCCTCCAGAGTACTGGGATTACAGGTGTGTGTCACCTCACCCAGCAAAATGGAATTTCAACATTGTTTTATTTGCTTTTCTCTGATGACCAAGATGCTGAGTATTTTTTCACGTGTTTATTGGCCATTTGTACTTCTGAGAAGTGTCTACTCATTTTAGTTGCCTATCATTTGACTGGGTCAAACATAGGGAGGTCTGATTTTTTTTTAGTTCTTTATATATTTTAAATATTAGTTCTCTGTTAGAGTAGTTGGCAAATTTTTTTCTCATTCTATCTAGGTTGTTTCTTCATTCTGTTATTTCCTCTCATGTGCAGCTTTTAATTTATTGATTCTTGATACTATTTTTTGTGGAACTGTGGTTCTATTTAGAAAGTCCTTGCCTGTACCTATGTCTTCAAGTGTTTGACCTATTTTATACTCCACTAAATTGTCTGTTTTAATATCTAGGTCTTTGATCCATTTTAATTTGATTTTGGTGTGTGGTGATAGATGTGGATCTAGATTCAATCTTCTACATGTGCATAGCCAGTTTCCCCAGCACCATTTGTTAAGGAAGCTATCTTTCATTCAGCTATGCTTTTGGCCCCTCTGTCAAAAATCCAATTATTTAATATGCTCGAGGTTGTTCCTGCATCCTCTGTTCTGTTTCATTGATCCACACATGTGTTTTTGTGCCAGTACCATGCTGTTTTTATCACTGCAGCTTTGTGATAAAGACTTGAGATCTGGGATTGGTTTGTTTGTTTCTTTTTGAGACAAGATCTTTCCCAGGCTGGCCTTAAACATCCAAGTCCTGAGATTGCAATGTGCCATCACACATAGTCTGAAATCTGGGACTGTATGTTTATTATGTTTCTGTTGCCCAGGATTATGATTGCTATTCTGGGTCTCTTCTAGTTCCACATAAATTTTAGGCTAACTTTTCCTAATTATGTGAGGAATGCTGTTGGTAGTTGACCGGGATTCCATTAAATCCATATGTCAGTTTGGGATTATGGCCATTTTGACAATAATGGCTCAGCCTATCCAGAAATGGGAAACCTATTTTCCGAGGTCCCCTTCAATCTCCTTTTTTTAGGGATTATAGCTTTCATTACAGAGGTCTTTCACTCCCATTTTAGGTTAATTCTTAAGTAATTTTGTGAGGCTATTGTGAAAGGGTTATATATTAAATTCAAGGCTGAACTACATAGCAAAAAAAAAAAAAAAAAAAGCAGTAGAGTTATAGTAGTTTCTTTATAACATTTAATTTGTTCCTTCCAGGAAAAAAAATTATCTAAAAACACAAAATAAAGATCTGTGGCCACTTGCAGGTATCCAGGCACACTCTATAAGGGAGTCTCCAGGACCAGATTCCATATAGGGCCTAGAAAGGCAAGGTAAGGGGGCTCAGTGAACAGTTTACCACGTGAAAAAAGAATAAGTTACAACTTTGTCTGATTAATTTCTTTATTTAGTTTGTTCTTAAATTTCCTACTATAATGTTTATAGGTATTTTGCTTAGCAAAAAAAATTAAACTTCTTTAAGGAAGGCATTTTTAATGCCTAACCGGCAACAGCTGGGACTCTGACGCCATCTGGCGGCAACGCTTATGTAGACACATTTGATTCAGCAGATTTGTTCAAACACTCGTGTCTCATGCTTCAGGAAGCATGAAGGGCGAAAAACTTTGGCAGTATGTCTCTTCTAAGACTTGGGGAATGTGACATGAACACACGAATGACACAGCCCTGAAAATCACCAAGTACTGGCAGGGGTGTTCAATGGAGAGATGTAACAGTTTGGGAAGAAGCTACCAGAAAAGATTTGCTAAAAGCAGTAGAACTCTAGATGGTTCTGAAGGAGGCTTGGATTTGGCTAGGCGGAGAGGGAAAACAAGAGCCATTGCTCCCTCTTTTCCTGAATCTGTAAATACAGAGTTGAAACTGTAGACTGAAACTAACACCGATTCATTCCGCAAACATTTCCTGAAGAACAATCCCAGCTTCTCTAAATGGAAAGTAAGAATTTACAACATCCTACTTATCTCTCCACAAGTGAAACACTTGAGAGGATGATATTAGATGCTATCAGTAAGAGCTGCTCTATATTCAATTGGATTGCCTTTTGTTCTCAGCTGGAAGATATTCTGGGTGGAGAAAGAAACAAAATCTCGCGATTATTTCTAAATGATGTAATGAGAAAAAGACAGATTCTTACTTACTTGCTTATTAATTCCCAGGTATTTCTCACTTAATGACCCAGTTGTGGTCCTGAGACTAGGTCACTAAATGAGGAACTGTACACAGTATGTACATTACAATACTCAGAACAAAGAAGTGGTCAAAGGAAACTCTGATGACTTTGCTTTTATTTGAATAACTCTTACATGAGTACTGTAATGTATAACAGAACATAAATAGTACTGTAATGTACAGTACAGTCAACAAAAATTACAGTACTGTATAAATAAGGTATACAGTGCAAAAAAACACACTGAGGCTCCATAAACAAGATGTACAGAAGTGTACCAAAAAAAGAAAAAGAAAAAGAAAAAAAGACAGGTTGTAAGTTCAAACAGTCATTTAACAGGATATTAAATGAGAAATATCTGTATTTCAAACAAGGTCTCACTATGTAGTCCTGGCTGGCCTTGAACTCAAGGTGATTCTCCTGGCTCAGCCTCCCCAGTGTGGGGATTACAGACATGAACCACCACACCTAGTTCCAGATCCCTTTTATGTCAGAGCAATGAAAATTGATGAAAAGACTTCTGAGATCACACAGTTCCCTGGGCACCAGATGCCCTGCCACAGTGCAGGTGATTGGCACTTGTAAGTCTTGCCACCTCGTAATCTCCCCCATTTCTGGGCATAAATCACCTACCATTTGGGGATGAAAAGGAAGATTTCTAATGAAATGAAAGCTACAAGTCAGGTAGTGCAATAAAGTAAGAAACTCACAGTAACAGAACAATCAGTTTGAAAACATCAACTTGAAGAAATACTGACAGATGGACTCAGGTCACCTAAGGGAGGTGCCTGGGATGTTTCTCATGGCTCTGTTCAATATTTACAAGAATAGTTTGAATGAAGGAGTTGCTAACCAAATAGTGGGTATCACAAAACTTAGGGGTAGGGTGGAAATCAGAAGCAAAGGCAGGTGGTAAACATGGAAAAAGAAGAAACAAGATCCAAAATATATAAAGTATATTTCTAGATCCTAGTTGTAATAAACTAATAAGCTGAAATGAAGACCAAAAACCATATGATGAAACCTAGCTAACAAGTAAATGAAACAGATCTAGGGTTTTCAGTTGATCACAAATTGCTACAGAGTATATGGCAACAGAGCTGCTGACAAAAAAAAAAAAAAAAAAAAAAAAAAAAAAAAAAAAAAAAAAAAAAAAAAAAAAAAAAAAAAAAAAAAAAAAAAAAAAAAAAAAAAAAAAAAAAAAAAAAAAAAAAAAAAAAAAAAAAAAAAAAAAAAAAAAAAAAAAGGTCCAGCCACTATAGACTGCATAACTAAGAAAACACCCAGGATGGAAGCAGCATCCACTGTTCTCTGCTGTCAAGTCACCCTTGGGGCTCTGGGATTAGATCTTGGGACCACAAGATCACACAAAGAACACTGACAAATAAGCAAGGCCATAAAAGAGCTGCCAGGATTACAAAGAGTCTGCAAACCAGGTCACATAAGAAACAACAAAAGACACTAGGATATTATGCCTGGAGAAGAACACAGGAAGGCATGGCTTTTTCCATCAGTTATCTAAAAGAGTTGTCAAGAGACTCAGTAAGCAGACATATGCAGTGTAATTTCTATTACCTGGTACGACACTTCAGGAATTCCCTAAAGGGCAGAAATATGGTTGGCAACTCCCATCTAACACAACTCTAGCAAGTGGTTGTCCTTATCAAATGAAGCAGACCATCTGTTGCTAATATGTGTGGCAGACAGCTCTCCCTTGACACCTGAAAAAAATCTGCCTTTGTGTACCTTCTGCCTCTGGTCCAACTCACTGTCTTTCACAGAAGCACAAAGTAAATTTATTGTGTGTCTTAGATGTGCTCTCCTAATACCTAGAACTATGTCATCTTTCCCAAGTCTTCTCCTTTCCAGGTAAGAGAATCAGTCATTTAATAAACATTTACTGAACACTCAGTGGACACCATGCTAAGAACTAGGAAATTCAGAAGTGAAAAACAAGGCCTCCTCAAGAATTTTAATCAGCTGAGGAGAAACACGTAACTACAATTCAGTATTATAAATTCTATAATGGAGTAAGCACTGGTGGCCAGAAAATTAGAAAGAAGCACTTCACTCAATATGAGAGAACCAAGAAAAAATGGCCTACTAGGCCCAAGTGCAAAAAGGGCTCATGATAAGCATTCCAAGGTGAGGGAACAAAGTACACTGGAGACAGTGCAACCTTTGCAGGGAGAAGTGAGAAATGGAACCCAGAGAGTAGGAAAGGCTCAGAGGATGCTGATGTATATCACAGCTAAACATTTTTATTATACTCTGAGGATAAATGTTTTGCACTCTCTAGCCACATTCCAGGAATCCTCTTAATGTCCTGGTCTAAGGGAAAATTTATAATACTTTCAAGATTTCCAGGTAGGCCCGATATGGTGGGATGCACCTGCAATCCCAGCACGCAGGAGGCTAAGGCAGGAGGATGGCTCAAGTTCAAGCAAGCCTGGCTACATACTGAGTTCAGGACCAGCTTGAAATATATAGCGAAATCTTGTCTCAAAAAAACAAAAACAAAACAAAAAAGATTTCCAGGTAAGAGATTTTACCACTCATCCATTCCAGGAGGGAACAGCAGTTCAGGGGGAGGAAATTTGAAAATATACTATATTTGGTAGGAGACAGAGATGATGAAAACTTCTCCTTGGAGACCTTTAAAAATAGGACAAACACTTTTCCAGGCATAAACTTCTCTCTTCCCCTAACATCCCTGTGGGAGCTAAGGAGTAAGTAATATTAGACTCAGACTAGATGATGAAAACCAAGCTACAGAGAAGCCACAAGGCAAGTTTTGCCTGGGTTAGGGTTCCAATTCAGATCTTTAGTCTTTTACTGCCTCTGCATCGTTCACTGAGCTTCTGGAGGAACCCTGGAAAAGCAGGAGAGGTAAAATGAAGGGAGCAAAGGGGAGTTTCTGAAGCTACTTGGGTCCAAAGAAAGGACATAAACAAAAGTCATTAAAGAAGCAAACTCAGAACTAAAAACAGAAATGACTAACAGAAATAGACAATAATTTCCTGGAGCTTCTGAGAGAAACCTATGGAAAGAATACTTAACCAAGATTAGATTTTGGTTTTAGGTTCAGTTCTCCAAATTAATGCTCATGTCCTCCCACCAATCACTTCAAAATTCTGTTCTGTAGTTTATGCTGGGAAAGAGCAATACATTCTTATTCCCTCTTATAGAATTTTTCATACAAAGAAAAAAATTAAATTCATCAACAAATTTAAACTATACTACATAAGGTGGTGCACTCCTGTAATGTAACTACTCTGAGGCAGGCAGATCCCAAGCTTGGAGCCAGCCTGGGCAATTTAATGAGAACCTGTCTCAAAATAAAAATAAAATCCCCAGTTCCTGGATACCCAGAACCAATATACCCAAAATGGCTATACTTTCAAAATTGACATTGAGATTTAATGCAATTTCAATCAAAATACCAACAGCATTCTTCACAGAACTGGAGAAAACAATCCTAAAATTCACATGGAACCTGAAGAGAACTAGGATAGCAAACACGATCTTGGGCAACAACACCAAACCAAGAGGAATCACAATCTTGGACTAGAAGTTATATTACAAACATCATTACAAACATGATAAAAACATCATGGTACCAGCAACACAAAACAAACAAACAAACAAAAAAAACCAAAATACCAGACACAAGGATCAACGGAACACAACAGAGGATACAGAAACAAGTGCTCAAATATTCAACTATTTGATCTGTAACAAGGGAATTAAAAACTGCAAGAAAGATGGCTTCTTTAATAAAGGGTGCTGAGAAAAAGGGCTATCCACATGCAGAAGACTGAATCTAGGCCATATCTCTCATCATATACTAAACTAAAACCACAATGGACCAAAGAACTAAATGTTCAGAAACATTGCCAGACAGCTCATGCCTATAATCCCAGCACTCCAGAGTTTAAAACAAGAGGATTGCCACAAATTCAAGGACAGCCTGAGCTACACAGTGACTTTAAAATCTATCTAAATTACAAAAAACAAACAAACAAACAAACAAACAAACATCAGAAACACAACCTACTGCAAGCTAAAATAGGTAAAACTCTGGAAGTTATAGGTGTACGTGAGGACTTTCTAGACAGAACCTCAATTATACAGGAAACAATACCAAGAATCAACAAATAGGATCATATCAAACTAAAAATCTTCCGCTCAGCAAAGGAAACAATCATCAGAGTGAAAAGAAAACCTAAAGAATGGGGAAAGAATTTTGCCAGTTATTCCTCAGACAGGGGACTAATATCTAGAATATAGGAAGAACTAAAAAATTTAGATTCCCCCCCAAATAAGACCCAATCAAAAAATGGGCAAGTGAAATAAGTAGATACTTCACAGAAGGAGTACAAATGGCCAATAAACACATGAAGAAATGTTCAACAATGCTGGTCTTTTAGAGAAATGCAAATTAAAACAACACTAAGAGTCTATCTTACTCCAGCAAAATAGCCATCATCAAAAAACCAAATATGTAATAACAAATTGTGTCAAGGCTGCAAGTGAAAAAGAATCTTTCTACACTGTTAGTAGGAATGTACAACTACTATGGAAATCAGAATGGAGATTCCTCAAAAGACTAAAACTAGAAATTCCATTTGACTCAGCTCACCTATTCCCTTCTTAGGTATCCTTCCTAAAGTCATAATATTACAGTGACACATTCATATCCATTTTTATAGAAGCACAATTCATAATAACTAGATCTTGGAAGCATCCTATATGTCCATAAACAAACAAATGGTTAAAGAAAATGTGACATTTATACACAATGGAGTACTACTCTGCCATAAAGAAAAACTTGAGTCAACTGTAAGAAAATGGATACATCTTGATACCACAATGTTAGGTGAAATAAATCAGACACACAAGCTAAAATATCATATGGTTTCTCTTACATGAGAAACCCAAAATATACATAAAGAGCAAAATAAAAAAATAATAAGAAGTAGGGAGACAGATCCTTTTTAAATGGGAAGGGGATCAAGAGTAGAGGGAGGGGAGGGGAGGGAAGGGGAGTAGAGGGAAAGGGAATGAAAAAAAGGAATTAAAATGTGTTATGAAGCCAGGAGGGCAGTGGTGCATGCCTGTAATCCCAGCACTCCGGGAGGCGGAGGCAGGAGGAACGCAGCAAATTCAAGGCCAGCCTGGGCTAAAAGTGAGTTCAAGGCCAGCCTGAACTATATAGTGAAACCCTGCCTCAAAAAAGACAAAAACAAAAAACACAACAATGTGTTATGAGTAGGCATAGTGGTGCACGCCTGTGATCCTAGCACTTGGGAGGCTGATACAAGAGGATCCTGGGCTACATACTGAGTTCAACGCCAGCCTCAGCTACGTAGTGACATCCTGTTTCAAAGAAAGAGAGATGTGTATGCACACATACCAACTTCACACAAGGAAAGTGAACATTATGTACTGCAAACATGTGCTAAAAACTAAATGTAAGAAAGGCAACCAAAGGGCCGGGAGTTTGGCTCAGTGGCGTAAGCGCCTGTCTGGCAGGTGCGAGGCTGTGAGTTCAATCCCCGGTGCTGCAAAAAAAAAAAAAAAAAAAAAAAAAAAAAAAAAAAAAAAAAAAAAAAAAAAAAAAAAAAAAAAAAAAAAAAAAAAAAAAAAAAAAAAAAAAAAAAAAAAAAAAAAAAAAAAAAAAAAAAAAAAAAAAAAAAAAAAA
>RJWM01004198.1:43134-78748 GCA_004363535.1 Dasyprocta punctata | reverse complement strand
GAGAAAAGTCAGATAGTGCTTCCCGTGAGCCTACTGGCATGGGGGCTGAGAATCAAACCCAACCCC
The DNA here is from genome assembly GCA_004363535.1 of Dasyprocta punctata. Classification (NCBI taxonomy): domain Eukaryota; kingdom Metazoa; phylum Chordata; class Mammalia; order Rodentia; family Dasyproctidae; genus Dasyprocta; species Dasyprocta punctata. The sequence goes on along the minus strand of RJWM01004198.1, from coordinate 78,682 downwards.
AACCTCAACACTTGCCCGCGTCCCCCGCCCCCTGCCCCGTAAACAACCCACTGGTTTAGGAGGATAGGCTGAGTTGATAGTAACTAAGGTACATAAAGCAACTAAATGCTTGTATTGTTTGGTTGATTTTACAGGACTGGGGCCATTGGCCTGAGACTCTTTTGGGAGGATGACAGTATACAATATAGCAAATATCGGGAATTTCCTTCTATCTTGTCTTTAAAATCCAATATTACTCACACTGTTTTGCTTTGTTCTGATTGTTTTGCCTTATTCAATATTCTGTTTTGATTGGTTATATTCTGTTTTGTTTTTGGTTTGATTTTGCTATGCCTGATGGAATGGACAACTACTGTGAAGATAGTAAGATGTACTATTGTTGTTTTCCTAGTATCCTGTTTTGAAGTTCTGTACTAGGTTTTGCTGCTTTGTTTGGACTGGCTTTGTTCTGTTTTGTTTTGTTGGATTTTACCATCTTTAAAATAAAATAAAAAATTTTAAAAAAAAGAAAATAATGGTTGAGGTGGGGTAACAATGATTGGAGATGTAGCTCTCTACTATAGCACTTGCCTACCATGTAAAAACCACCTGTAAGCAGTATTAGTGTTGTTGGAGCTGGAAAGAACAGTATCTGACACAGGAGACAAGACAGTAGGCTCTTTTGCTCCAAATAAAGGTTAATTTAACTTTCTCTTCTTTTAATTTGAATACTGGATTTGAGCACCTACATTACACAGGGCATCCCTGAGAGCTCCTAAGTTACCAAGTTCAGTGCACAGGATCTCTGCTCACAATTACCACAACAGGCATCATCCATGCTACTCCAGGTCCCAGGGTCTAGGACAGTGCTTCTCACCAGGGGTGATTCTGCTTCCCAGAGGGCACACTGCAATGTCTGGAGACATAGTTGTCACAGTTGGGTGAAGGGTGCTATGCTCTAGTAGGCAGAGGTCAGAGATGTTGTCAAACAAACATCCTACAATGTACAGGAGATAGCTCCCCAAAACAAAGAATAATCTAGCCTAAAAAAAAAAATAGTCTCTCTGTTGTGATACCTTGGTCTTAAGAGAACACAACTGTGCTTTTGTACTTGGTGGTCATGGGTAAATCACCAAAAGACTTGGCCACTAGCATGTACTAGTGAAAAACAAAAAATTTTATTCAGTTTGAGAGAAACACCAGCCTTATCAATTAATCCCATCATTTCTTGGCATGCCACAAGAAGCACTTTTTGAAACCTCTCATGACTAATCTCAAATAGTTCATGTTTCTGCTACTCAACAATAATCCTTTATCAAACATTCCCTAGAAGTTGTTTGGACTCTTTTATACCTGTTTCTCATCCCAAGGACAGTCTAAAGTATTCATTATGTATATTTTATTTATTTATTATGTACACTATCCATACAAACTTGTTTTTGTACTTTTTTTTTTTTTTTTGGTCTTTTTGAGACAGTTTCACTATGCAGCTCAGAGCGGACTCGAACTCACCGCAATCCTCCTGCCTTGGCCTCCCAAGTGCTGGGATATAGTCGTGTGCCACATACATGTATTAATTTCTTACCTGGCATTGTGCTATGTATCTTTCTGTTTCTTACTTTTCTCACTCAGTATTATGCTTTTGGCGGGGAGGGGGAGGGGGTCCACCCAAGTTGTTACCTTACATCTAATGTGTTGCTTTAAAGTGTAACATACTTTAATTATATGCATCTGTTACACTTTACCTACTTATCTTCTCAAGAGATACCTATCCAGATTGTCTCCAAATCTGCATACAATGTTACTATCACAAGTCACACTTAAGAACACCCTCTAGGTCCCCTCAGAAAGTATCACATGTAGGTGTTAGATCAGCTAAGCAATGCCATCCACAGTGCTGCCTCAGTCTCCTTACCACTCGAGTGCACTTGCCATTGTTTGGCTTCCCAATTCTAACAGTCTAGTGGGTATAAAGTGATATCTTATTGCTGTTTAATGTGTATTTCTCTAATTATTAATGACTCCAAGAATCTCTTCTCATGCTCAATATCCTTTAGGGTTTCCTCTCCTGTAAACTGTTCATGACTTCTGTCCATTTTTCTATTAAGAGACATCATCTTTTGTTGATTTGTAGGCATTCCTTTGTATAGTCTACATGTTAATCTTTTTTTCAGGTTTAATCACTACTAATCACTTCTCTAGTCAGTCATCAATTAACCCTGCCTTAATTTTTAACTTAGTTAATTTATTTAGGTTTTTTGAGACAGGGTCTCACTATGTAGTGCAAGGTGGCCTTGAACTCACTATGTGGCCCAGACTGGCCTCAAACTCACAGCAATCCTGCCTCAGCCTTCCAAGTGTTGGGATTACAGGCATGTGTCTCCATACCCGGCTGCCTTAATTTTAATATAATCAAATGTATCAAGTCTTTGTCTGTCCTCTTGCCTTTGTTGTCTTATTAACTGTATAATGTTACCGTTTATAATTAGATCTTTAATATACAGTAAAAACTTAGGTTGCTTATAACCTATTCTGCAAGTGTTCCACAAGGTGGGCAAACATTTCTAATAAATTTTAACTTGATAAACAAATGATGTCTTGCAATACAAGCAGTATATGACGCCAAATGTCACATGATCACATTTGAGCTAATGGTTCTTTCCCCTCCCTCGACTCACTGGCTGCAGAACAGCAGGTGATTGTCTCCCAATAGCAAGAGGTTATAGAGAGCTCCTGTGCAAAGGACAAGAAGAAAAAGGTGGAGGAAACTCTCACTTCAAATGAGATTAGGGAGATGTGTAAAATGTAGGAAACAGCACAAAATTTTGTAGAAAAGCACCACCTGAATAATGCTGTAGCAGTGTAAGCAACCATGCAATGTCACATTTCTGCCAAATCCTCAAAAGGAGTCAAAAGCAAGTGTCACTGGATAGAACCCTTATTAAAAGTGCATGAAAAGAAAAAGATCCCACGGCAATAGACAGCAATGATTCCACTAGTGATAGTGAAAGTCATCCTACACAATCTCCCTTATACCAGCCATGAAAGTTTTCAAACATAAGTGCAGGTTAATTTATTATTCTTTATAGTCTGTACTTTCTTTATTATTTTGTATTATATTACAGTGCAGAATATATGATTATATATATTATATAAGTGCTAAGGATCAAATCTAGGGCCTCATGCATGCCAGCCAAGTGCTCAACCACTAAGCTATTCCCCAGTCCTCATCCTGTCATACATCTCTTTTGTACTCAGTACTATGAAGGAATCTAGTTTTAATTTTTCATACAGTTAGTTTTCTCAACACAGTCCATTTAACAAAGAATATCTTCTCACTGGTGAACAGTTTCACCTTTTTTGTATATTAAGTTCCCATTATACGTGGTTCTGTCTATACCACTGATCTGTCTGTCTATCCACATGATATAGCTCAATATTTGGTAAGGTGAAGTTGCCACCTTGTTAACTGCTTTTTTCTTGCCCTATTTTGGAACTTTAGGTAGAGAAAAAAAAAAAGAAAATAAAAACTTACAGAAAAGACTGTTCAAAAAAATGAAAATAAAAACTTACAGAAAAGACTGTTCTACAACTGCCAAAAGATGGAAACAACACACGTGTTCATCAACTGATGAATGGAAAAACAAGATGTGGTATACCCACACAAGACAATATTACCCAGCCATAAAAAGGAAAGTCGTATTGATAGATATAACATGGAAGAAGCCTGAAACACATTACGTGAAAGAAACCAGACACAGAAAAGCCCACATATTTGGCACCAGGGATTTAGCTCAGTGGTACAGCATCTCCCTGACAAGTATGAGGTCCTGAGTTGGATTCCTGGTACCAAAAAAAAAAAAAAAAAAAAAAATTGCTGGGCATGGTAGCACACGCCTTTAATCTCAAAACTTGGGAGGTTGAGGTAGGTGGAGCATTGTCTGTTCAAGGCTGGCTTGGGCTACAAAGTGAGCAAGGCCAGCCTGAAGTACACAGTATGATCCTGCCTTGAAAAAACTAGGGCTCAGAATTTGGCTCAGTGGCTTAAGTGCCTGCCTGACAGGCACAAGGTTGTAAGTTCGATCCCCGGTACTGCAAAAAAGAAGAAGAAAAAAAAAACCATATATTTTATGATGCAATTTATAGGAATATCCACAATAGGCAGATACCCAGAAGGTAGATCACTGGGTACAGATAGTAGCAGTGCTTGCACAACATTATAAGTATAGTAAAAGGCACTAAATTATATACTTTAAAATGATAAACTTTGTTATGGGAAATTTACCTTAAGAAAAATAAAATTCTCTCTTCTACACTCAGCAATACCTGAAGATAGGACTACTTTTACATTCTTGAGCTTTTCTTCTTAGGAATTGGAGGAACAGTTTATTACTACTAGCTCTAGAGTATACAAAACACTTTGAAGAAAACAATCAATGAATCAATGAATTGAAGAGTTGGTTGTTTGAAACATTAAATAAAATTAATAAACCCTTAGCCAATCTTATTTTTTAAAAAAAGGAAAGAAAAGATTCAAATCCATGCAATTCGGAATGAAAAGGGTAAAATCACAACAGATCCTGCAGAAATCCAGAAGATGACCAATACCTACTTCAGAAACCTGTATTCTAATACAATGGAAAACTCAGAAGAAATGGACATATTCCTAGCTATATCTGAATTATGAAAGCTAAGTCAAAAAGATATAAAAATTCTAAATGAACCAATATCGGTCAATGAAATTGAACATGTAATTAAAAATCTACCAACAAAGAAAAGCCCAGGTCCTGATGGATTCACTGCTGAATTCTACAATTTAGAGAGAATCTAATCCTGCTACTTCTCAAACTCTTTAATAAAATTGAAAGGCAAGTAATACTCCCAAATTCATTCTTGGGAGCAAGTATTACCCTGACACCAAAACCAGTGAAGGATTCAACGAAAAAAGAAAACTGATGAACGTAGACACAAAAACCCTCAGGAAGATACTGGCAAATAGAATACAGCAAATCAAGAAGATTATTCACCATGACCAAGTAAGATTCATCCCAGGGATGCAGGGATGGTTCAACATATACAAATGAATAAATGCAATATACCATATTAACACAGCCAAGGACAAAAACCACATGATCATTTCAATAGATGCAGAAAAATAGTATGACAAAGTCCAACAATCATTCATTATAAAAACCCAAAAGAAAATTGAACTAGAAGGTCTTTATTTCAATCGGATAAAAACCATCTATGAAATCATACTACATGGACAAAAACTGAAAACTTTCACTCTAAAATCAGGAACAAGACAAGGACAGCCACTGCTTCCACTCTTTTACTCAATGAAGTTCTGGAAACTTTAGCCAGAACAGGTAGAAAAAAGAAACAAAAGGAATAAAGACAGGAAAGGAAAAAGTTACATTGTCATTATTCATGGATAAGGATACTCTACATAGAAGAGACCAAAAACTCCACTAAAAGACTTCTAGATTTTATAGCCAAATTCAGTAGTGTAGCTGAATACAAGCTCAACACTCAAAAATCAACAGCTTTTCTGTACACCAATAATAAACTCACTGAGAGAGCAATTAAGGAAACAACACCTTTCACAATAGCATCCAAAAAAATGAAATACCTAGAAATCAATCTAATGAAGTAAAAGACCTCTACATTGAAAACTACAGTACTCTGAAAAAGAAGACTGAAGAGGGTATTAGAAAATGAAAAGATACCCCTTGCTCTTGGATAGAAAGAACCAAAATAGCAAAAATGGCCATACTTCCAAAATTGTTATACAGATTTAATGCAATTTCAATCAAAAGTCCAACAGCATATGTCACAGAATTAGAGAAAACAATCCTAAAATTTATCTGGAGCCAGAAGAGACCTAGAATAGCAAAGGCAATTCTGGGGAACAAAGGCAAGGCAGGGGGCAACACAATCCCAGACTTGAAATTATACTATAAAGCTACTGTGATAAAAACAGCATGGGACTGGCACAAAGACCCAAGGATCAACCGAACAGATTAGAAGATGCAGAAACAACTCCAGACACACTAAGCCACCTTATCCCTGACAAAGGGGCCAAACACATTCACTGGAAGATGGCCTTTTTAATAAATGGTGCTAGAAAAACCGGCTTTCTGTCGAAGATTAAAATTAGACCCATATTTTTCACCACACACTAAACTAAAATTGAAATGTGTCAAAGATCAAAGTATTAAAACAGAAATACTAAATCTGCAGGAAACCAGAATTCTGGTAGAACTCTTAAACATATTGGTGTAGGCAAAGACTTTAAGAACAAAACCCCAACTGCACAGGGATTATTACAAAGAATCAACAACTGGAATCTCATCTTATAAAAACTTTTGCACAACCAATGGAACCACCAAAAGAATGAAGAGACAACGCACAGTGGGGGGAAAAATGCTTGCCAGCTGCTCCTCAGACAAAGGATTACTATCTAGAATATATGAAGAACTAAATAAAATCAGACCTCCCCAATTTAAAGACTCAATCCAAAAATGGACATCTGAGATGAATACATACTTCTCAGGTGAAAAAGTAGAAATAGTAAATAAATATATGAAAAATGTTCAACATTGCTAGTTATTTGAGAAATTCAAATTAAAATAATGCTGAGATTTCACCTCACCCCAGAAAGAATGGCTATTATCAAGAAATCAACCAACAACAAGTGCTGGCAGGACTGTGGGGAAAAAGAAACCCTTCTCCATTGTTGGTGGGGGGTGTGGACTGGTGCAACCACTGTGGAAATCGCTGTGGAGATTTCTCAAAAAGCTAGGACTAGAGGTTCCATTTGACCTGGCTACTCTCATTCAGGTTATCTTCCCAAAAGAATTAAAAGCATCACACCACAGCAATATATGTACACTCATGTTTACAGTTGCACAGTCTGTAATAGCCAAATCTTGGAAAAAACCCAAATGCCCATCACAACTGGTGAACAGATAAAGAAGATGTGGTTTTTTAATACAATGGAGTACTACTCTGCCATAAAGAAGGACAAGCCTGAGACGTTTCTAGGTAAATGGTTGCACCTTGAGACCACAATGTAAGTGAAATAAATCAGACACACATGTGTGAATACCACATTGTTTCTCTGAGAAATCAAAAGTATACACAAGGATCAAAGCGTATAGCAGATACTGTGAAATATGAAAAAAAAGTTCAAATGGAGAGGGAACCATGGGAGAGGGAGGGGAAAAGAAAAGAAGGGACAAGAAAAAATAGAAAAAATGGAAACAAAGCTTTTGCAAATAAGGAGGGGAGCAGGGGTTGAAGGGAGGAGAGGCAAATGGGAAAAACATAAGCTATATTATGTATGGGCACAAATTCCCCATGATGAATACTATCATTATGTATATCTAAAATGTACCAGGGCCAGGGATATAGCTCAGCAGCACGGGGCCTGCATGGCAAGTATGAGGTCCTGAGTTCAATTCCCAGTACCAAAAACAAATAAATAAAAAATGTACCAAAAATTAAAAAAATACACACACAAAAGCACTTAGCCATACAACCTTAAATAATCTTCACAACATGAGGTAAGTATCATCACTTCGCATTAGACTGGAAAAACTGAGGCTCTGAGATGTATAAAGTCTTACAGGTAGAAAATAGTCTTACTGCTGGTTGATACAGGCTGATTGGCCTCCATTTTTTTTATCTTGCCTTCAAAGACAGAGAGTTCCAACTTCTAGTAAGCTTGAAAAAGGCTGGGAGATGCAATTATACACAGGTCTCTTGGGCAATTTTTCTTCTTCCACAGTTAGCACTTGGTGTTCCACAGCTAGCATATCTTCTTCTTCTTCTTCTTTTTTTTTTTTTTTTTTGTGGCACTGGGGATCAAACTCACAGCCTCGCGCCTGCCAGACAGGCGCTTAAGCCACTGAGCCAAACTCCTGGCCCTAGTTTTTTTGAGGCAGGGTCGCACTATGTAGCTCAGGCCAGCCTTGTGCTCGCGTTGTAGCCCAAGCCGGTCTCGAACTCGCAACATTCCTCCTACCTCAGCCTCCCGAGTGCTGGGATTAAAGGCGTGCGCCACCATGCCTGGCTCTAGCATATATTCTTGCCAGTCAAGTTCAACATGTTTACAGGGTACAGTCAGCAATTACATGATGGTGCATGTTCCTGTACAGTCATCTTATTAATTCCCATTCACACTTCCACTTCAGGGTTAACTAGCAAATATCGATAGTTTCCTAACAGTCTTCTACTAAGTCCTACAAAGACTCCTGAGGAGGAAGCAAAGGAAACAGGGTTACCCAAAACCTTGTAACAAGTAGAATAGCCTCTTAGCTGCTTTCCATCTTGGGGAGTTATTCCTTAAGATACTGTTTAGAGAAAAGATTTTAAAGTTTAAAAAAAAAAAAGCAGTTAATAAAAACCACTGCATACATATATGCATACTCACTTTCTTCAGCGTAGGTTTGTAAAACTCTTTGTAGATTAGCCAACATTATATAATTAAGAATGTTTCTAAATAAAAACATAAGCCAGGCATGGTGGTACATGTCTATAATTCCAGCACTTGGCTGAAGGAGGAGGATCACCTTGAGTTCGAGGCCAGCCTGGGATACACAGTGAGACCCTGTTTCAAAATTAAGTAAAATAAATACAAACATAGAAATGCCTATATGTCTATCAACAGATGAATGAATAAAGAAAATGTGGTATTTATACACAATGGAGTACTACTCTGCCATAAGGGAAAGCTATAAGAAAATGGATGCACCTTGAAACCATAATGCTAAGTGAAATAAATCAGATACACAAGCTTAAGAATCACATGGTATCTCTTGCATGAAAAACCCAAAATATAAACAGCAAAATAAAAAAGGAGCGGAAGGAAATGGAGGGATAGGGAATAAAAAAAAATTAAGATGTGTTAATGTACACATACCACTGTACATAAGGAAGGTAAACATTATGTGCTACGCACATGTACTCATGAAAATCTTTTAAAAATATGTAGAATGGTGGTTATGCGTGCCCAAGATTATGGGAACAAAAAAGCAACAGGAAGAAATGACATTGGGACAACTTGTTGTATTATGCTGCCTTTTCACACTTAACAAACTTCAAAGTAAAAAACTATCTCTACAAAAAAGTAAAAAAAAATGAAGAAAGAAATGCCAAGGGAGTCCTCACTCTATGTGCGGCTTATGAATTTTCTTACTTTTTCACTCAATTAAGCCATCTTGGCCATCCCCATTCAGTACAGTAGGCACAATAATCACACACTGAGAAACAAGTATCATGTCTCAGATGACAGGGTAAGAAATGAAGCCCCAAACAAGATGGCTTAGCCTGCTAAATGGTTATTGGTTTTAAAGGCTTTGGAGTCACATGGGCATTCCATACACTGTGAACTGGGGGTATAGATGTCACTTTTCTTTTTTCTTTTTTTGGTTTTTTGAGACACAGTTCAGGCTGGTCTTGAACTCACTGTGTAACCAAGGCTGGCCTCAAACTTGCAGGGATCCTCCTGCCTTAGCCTCCTGAATGCTGGGATTTCAGGCATTTGCCACCACACCTAGCTAGATGTACCTACTTATACCACATGCCAATACTTGAGCTAGCTGTAAGTCAATGTTGTCTGGAACTTGTCCCACCTCAAGGACAAAGATTAACTTCTCTTCCTCCTATGCTCCAGGCTATACCTTAGTTCCCCTGATGACAAACCATTTCCAGACAACATATGGCACAGTTCAAAATCTGACATCAACTCATGCCTCAGCCCTCTGGGCCTCAGTGTCTTTAACATTGTATTTATTTCATAGGCCAGTGGTGACAAACCTATGGCATGCATGCCACAGCAGGTTGTTTGCATCACTGAAAACTTTAAAAAGCTTGCCACCATTGTCACAGGCTATTAAATAGATTAAAAGAACACAGCATATGGTAGTTCCCATCAGGCAGATTACAGACCCCTTGGCAAAGTTGACCAATTATAAGAGGCCTGAATAAGCATATACTAGATAAAAAGGATCATTTAGGGATTAAGACTGAAAGCCATGGAGTAAAATTATCTGGATTCAAATAGTAGCTTTAAACCGGGCATGGTGGTACATGCCTTTAATCCCAGCCCTCGGGAGGCTGAGGTAGGAGGAGCATTGTGAGTTCGAGGCTGGCTTGGGCTACAATGTGAGCAAGGCCAGCCTGAACTACATAGTGCGAACCTGCCTCAAAAAACTAGGGCTGGGAGATTGGTTCAGTAGCCTAAGTGCCTGCCTGGCAGGCGTGAGGTTGTGAGTTTGATCCCCAGTGCCACAAACCAACAAACAAAATAAAATAATAGCTTTACCACTTGCACAAATTACTTAGCCTTTCTCTGTCTCAGTTTCTCACCTGTAATAGGGGAAAACAAAATCTTACCAGGTTGCACTGAGGTTCAATTGAGTCTATGTATATGAAGTGTTTAAAACACTAAGAATCGGTCCCAGAAAGAGCTATGAAGAAATCAACCCCTTCCTGTGAGCCAGCAATGGCAGTAGGCTGGGCCAACCACTTCCTGTGAGCCAACAGCAGTCATGCATCCCAGGAAGAGAACCAAGAAGCCAACCCCTTCATGTGAGCCAGAGATGATCATGGGCCAGGCCAATCCCTTCCTGTGAGCCAGTTAGTGTGTGGGCTGGTAGACAAGAAGTGCTGAGCAGCCCCTGCCCCCACCAAGCAACCTGCTGATTTGGAGAAACACAGGCTGAGATGATAGCCAGTGAAGTTAAAAAACAATTTAATGCCTGCATTGTTTGATGGGCTTTGCAGGCCTAAAGCCAGTAGTCTGAGCATCTATTTAGAGGATAACAATATGCAATATAGCAACTATGGGGGATTTCCTTCTGAAGGTGTTAGCCATTGTTAATTCCCTGTATCACTTTCATTGTTTCATTTTGATTGGTTTTATTTTTCTCTGTTTTGTTTGATTTTATTATGTCTGATGGTTTGGGCAGTTATTTTGAAGATAACAAGAAATATTATGGTAGCCATTGTTGATTTCCTATTATCTTGTTTTGAAGTCCTGCATCACTTTCACTATCTTGTTTTGATTGGCATTATTCTGTTTTGTTTGGTTTTATTCTCTTTAAAATTTATATATATATATATATATATATGAAATAAAATTTAAAAATACATAAAAAAAGCATTAAGGACCAAATAAATGTTAAGTAATGTTACTAAAATGTGTCCCTGACATCACCTTTATAGCTCAGACACAGCAGTTGGGGGCAGGGTTCCCTGGCTGTGCTTAGAAACACGTATCTGTTTTTCTTTCAAAGCACAACTATTACTTTGTGGGTATCTATTGCGCTTTTATGTTTTAAAAGTATTGTTATTCTTGAAAAGGCAAAAAACTTTTAAAATAATAGTTTTAAAGGAAACTAGTGCACTGCTTACCTTGTCCTAAAGCAGAGTATTTAAAGTCTATGATTTGATTCTTTTTAAATTTACTGAGGCTTTTGTGGCCCTAATATACAGTGTATCCTACAGAATGCCCCATGTGTACTTGGGAAGAATAAATATTCTGCTGTTGTTGGGTAGAGTATTCTTTGTATGTCTGTTAAACCTAATTGGTTTGCAGTATTGTTCAAGTCCTCTACTACTTTTAACAATCTTCTGTCTGTTTGTCTACCCATTACTGAAAGTGGGGTACCAAAATCTCCAACTATTATTTATAGGACTACTTTACTTTCAATTTTGTAAAATTTGCTCCACATGATTTGGGTCTCCATTAGTCACGTATGTAACTGTTACATCTTCTTGGTGTACTGAACTTTAATCTATTTATACTATACCTTGACTCTTATAACCTTTTTAAATTTAAGTCAATATCCATTCTACCTTTCTTTTGGTTGTCATTTGCATGAAATACTGTTTTTCTCATTTCTTCTACTACAAGTATACTGGTTTTGTTTTTGCGATAATACAGATTAGTGGGATCTACATCCTATTTGTAAGACTACTTACAGGTTTGGTTTTCCTAATCAAGTGATCTTCCCCCATCTAACTGAATAGTTTTTGGTGAATATCTATTTCATGAATCTGTTCCATGATTTTTAAATGGGAGCACCCTTTTTTTCTGGTTATGAAAATAACCTCATGTTCTATCTTTATTTTTATCCACTGAATAATTCATCATTAAGACAGACAGACATACATATACACACATACATGTACACGCACATGCACAGGCATCCCACTATTCACCATACCACATGAAAAGTTCATGGCCATTTTTCTCTGAATATATGTGGCCCAGCACTAGGTTGGGTCCTCAAATATTCTGGGTCTCTTGATAACTGACAAAGAAATGAGAGGCAGAGTGGCTTACATTGTAGGAGCGGGGATGCCTTTGCTTCCACTGCACCAAGAGCAGCTGAGCCACCACCAAGGTTGCGATGAGGATGAGGACCATTTCAGCATGCATAGCTTCATGGCCACGATGTTTGGCATGCATGCGCGCATGTTCAACCCTGAAAGCCAAACAGAAGGGGTAAGCCAGGTCAGCAATGGTGTGGTGGTAAAGGGGAAGTATTTCCCAGGAATATGCTACCAATCTGTGGCTCAAAATATGCTTCTGTGCTTCAAAACTGAAGGGTACCATCCATGCAAATCAAGGGCTAGAAAGACACATGCCCTACATGACCAGCATTTGGAGACAGAATAGGGGCTCTATGGATCCAGCAACAAAACTCCCCTATGGGGATTACCGGTAGGTGGTCTATTGCTTGTCCCTCATGACAGAAACCTTTAACGCCCTTCTTGTAGCAAGAAGGAAAAATCTATGTCACTGCCCATTTCAGTCCTATTTCAACCTGTCACTGGAAGAAGAAAGTAATTAGAGAGCTTATAGCCATAATAAAGCCATAGAATCTTAGTCTACAATATTTATGACACCAATAAAGGGTAACAGTGCAAATGTGTGCTGATTCCAGAGTAAAATTTTTGCTTTATTTATCCTACCCTCTACCAGAGAGATCTTAAAAATGGTTAAAAACTGAAAAATCTAGACTGCTTCAACTTCATTTTAATACAACGGTGACTTCATCAGCATCTATAGATAAATACTGTAGTCTCCTCAAGGGCTCAAGGAAGTTCAGTAATTAGGCAATGTACCTGAAAGCTTTTTATAGATCTAAGGCTGGCACTCTCTGGTCTTAAGGACTGGCAGCTAGTGATTCACTTGGCCAATACGGCCAAAATCTTCCTCCAAGAACAGTCATCCTACCTCTCTGGGTGAGTCAGTCAAGGGTGAAGAACAAGGAAGAAGTTAGAGAGAAAACTGAATCTAAATGCAGCCTGTAGTCAGGAGTTTTTATACAAATTCCTCAAATACTAGAGCAGTGGGCGAACCTTTTAGACCTTTCAACAATAACAAACAGCCCACTGTGGCATGCGTGCCAGACATTTGTCACAACTGCACTAGAGTATTAAGGAGGAAAAAGACAACATAAATGATGTCATCATGGAATTTCTAAGGGCAACAAAAAGAATTTATTTCCAGGGGAATAAATTATGAGTAGATAAATGAGAAAGCAAATACAGCAAAATATTAATAGTAGAATCTAGGTGGTGGGTAGAAGGATATTCAATATATAATTCTTTTAATTTTGTATACAATTAAAATTTTTCATAAGAAAATGTTAGGAGAGAAACTTGGTAGGCAAAGTAAACAGCCAAACACCAATCAGTTAGCCTCAGCAGCTAGGAGTTCATCTTACACAAAATCACTTTGAGTGGAAGAAAAATAGAATCAGGAGTCAGAAACTTAGGCTCAGACTCACCTATGGGGCCTTGGCCAAGAAACCTTACATCTTTCCACCATAATTTCTTCACGTGTCGAAAGGAGTATGTGTCTGTTCTTCCTGTCTCATGTGGTTGGTATAAGGGTAGGTTAAGCTAAAAGGATAGCAAATACTTAAGAAAACCTTAAAACTGCATGTGTAGGTACATTTCTATAATCCCAGCTACGTGGGGGCTGAGATAGGAGGATCACAAGTTTGAGTTCAGCCTGGAAAACTTAGTGAGACCCTGTCTCAAAACAAAACAAAAAAAAGGTTGGGGATATAGCTCTAACATACATGAAATCCTGAATTTAATACTAGTACTACATGGAAGGGAAGAGAAAAACCTAAGGGCTGTAGGGAGTTACAAGGATAGCAAGAAACTGGGTGTGGTGGTGCATGCCTGTAATGCCAGCACTTTGAAAGCTGAGGCAGGAGCATCACTGAGAGTTCAAGGTCAAGGTTAGTTTGGACTATAAAGTGAGACCCTATTTCTGAGGGAAAAAAAGATAGCAAGAGATAAGTTTCTTATTCTAGGTAATACATAACTAAATGAATATATACAACACAAAATCAAATAAAGGATGTAGAAAAAACCAGAGAAATCATCCAGTTCAAATTTCTACTCAATGCAAAAATTATTTACCATTTTTTTAGGACAGAAAACTCACTACCTCTCAACATATCTTGATTAAAAATACTTCTGCAATGTATCAACTACTGTTATTCTCCTATTATTCTCTTATGAAATTTTGCCCTATTTTACCCATAAAATTAAAATAAATAAATGAAATAAAAATACTTCTGACAATGAGTCAAAAATGTCCACCTTATTACATCTTCAACCACTGAACTCTGGAAAAAACAAAGGGCATAGCAATGTGCCCAATGCTAACCCTTCAAAAATTTATCATGACCTTATAAATCAACAAAACAACAAAACCCTCTCCTGTTCCTAACTCCATCTTTCTGTTACCTTTAGGCTAACATTTCTAATCTTTCAACCAGTATTCATGTAACACTGATATGAAGACTAAAACCTGCCTGCCTTCTCTTAGAGGACCCAGTTAAAGATCTTAATAAGCAGTGTGTAGAACAAAACAAGTGTGTCCTCAGCAAAGCAGAGCACAGTGGTGTTGCCATTTTCCTTAAGAGAGATAGCACATTTCTGGGAACATCTTCTAAATTATTCAAACTAGACTTTGATCTTTGAGGTATAAAACTGGTACATTTAGAAATTAAAATCAACTAAAATATGCTGAGTTTGTCATATGAGTTGGTATCTTTGTCAATCTATATTTTAATAATTGATCATTTTACTCTATATTTAGAGTTTTTCACAAAAAAAAAAAAAAAAAAGGGCCAGGGATTTAGGTCAGTGGCATAAGCACCTGCCCGGCAAGCATGAGGTTGTGAGTTCGATCCCTGGTACCAACAAAAAAAAAAAAAAAAAGTTTTCTTGCTATTATGTTTTTTTTGGTTGATTTCAGCTCATTGGCCAGCCACCTTATGAAATCTGTGAGCCAAGCACTCTGAAACCCTTTTAACTGATAAGAAATCATGAAAACAAGGTATTCGTTGATTTTTTTTTCTAGTTACAAAACAAATTAGTAGCAGAGGTGAAATCAGAAGGAATGTCTCCAATTTTTCCAACCAGAGCTCTCCATGCTGTATTATAGATAATGACAACAACATAAATGATAATAATCATTTTCAAAGCAAGCTCACCACATGCCAGGCACTGTTCTAAGACCTTCACATATATTAATACTCACAACTCTATAAGGTACAGATACTGTTATGATCCTTGTTTCATAAATGGGGCGAACGTAGGCAGTGAGAAGTCAACTAACAAGCCTGAGATCACAGAGTTAATGGCAGAGCTGGTATTCAAACCCAGATGGATGGTTGGATGACAATACCTGTTTACTCCCTAGCACAAAGGGACCAACCCAGGAATGACCCAGATATCTGGACTGATTCCAAAAGACCTGTCCTGTCAGTCATAAGTCATTGCATCCCACAGACAAGGAAGAAAAAAACTTTGCTGAGATAACCTGAGTTCCCTGCTTGTGGGGCCCACACTGCCACACTTACCTCCACTGCTCTTCTGGTGAGAGTTCTGACATATCAACCTGTGAAGACACCATCAAAAAACTCCATTACTACCTCAGAACTGTCCCTGCCCAACATAAGCTATTCACATATGTCAATATTTTTTTGCATGTGAAATATGTTTTATTGTTCTTTAAAAGGGTTCAGGGTTTGGTTTAAATCAGGCTGCATACCTTTTATCAGTCTGACCTCTCTCACCATCTCAAACTGACTTCAGCTAGCAACAACTTCATTAAAACCAAAAGAAAAAATTATTTTAATTTGAGGGGGGAAAATCTACTTGACAACAATCAACATTAATCTGTAACTTAAGATAAAATGAGGGCTAATGTTTCATGTTACTTTATATATTCTTTTTCTTACAAGGAACCAAGAATGTAATTCTCCTAACTCAGGTAGGCACCAGTACTGATGGGACAATAAGGACACATGCACACCCGCATGTACCCACACATGCATGATTGTACAAATTCCTCCACACAACAAAACTCAGAACACATCAAACAGAAAAAGTTTGTGACAGCAATGATCAAAACCCTTGGAGTCCAACAGTATATCTGAACTTAGAGGGTATGATGCTTTGACCTTGAATCCATGGTAAAGGAATCTATTGTCATTTTAATAAAAAATGTCATTGCCATTTCATTTCAGAAATAAAAGAATTTTGAATAGTACTATTATTTTTCAAAATTCTAGAAACAATGTCAAAAAGCATTATATTGTTTTGCTTCCTGGGATAAGAGAGGAGAGGATCTACAGGTTTGCATTTAGTTAAAGTCAAGCAACTCTGGCAATAGGAAACAGGCAGCTCACACTCCCACTGGCCCAGCTAATATTTACAAATGGGACATGTATGGCTTTGCACAGTGAATTCCAGAGGACAAAATCACTCTACATTTGTATTCAAAGACTTATAAGTAGGGTACTACTAAGAGTGCAATATAAAGAGTACAAGAGCCCTGACAGTATCCCTCCACTTGCTCTGTCAATACTGTCTGGTGTATAACTGCCTTCAGCAAATGAGAAGATAAACAGCTTTTCTACATCAGCACATTGAATCTGCAAAAATGCTACTACACCATTTCACAAGTAACACAGCTCCCTTTGCTCTTCATTGGGCTACTTGATGTCTCTCTTCTACCCTGTTATAGCCTGTGGGCACACACACAGTAGCCACTGTTGCCTCTGAACCACTGATTTTTTCTTAATCTCAAAAAAGAACCTGGTAGGAAAGTAACAAGGCACTGGGCAGTTAAACTGTACATACACAAAGCAGTTTGAAAAGTAACCAACACAGGCATTTCCCAAAACCAAAATATTGTGCCTTTGCTGTTGTTCTTCTGACTAGTTCTGAGAATTCAGAATATGTTCCAAAATTTTTTAAACTATCAGCATTCTCTGACATTATCAGACAGAGAATCAGAGTTTTGTTTTTGTTTTTTTTCCAGTCTTCTTGAGACAGGGTCTGGCTATGCAGTTCAGGCTGGCCTTCAGCTCACTTTGTAGCCCAGGCTGGTCTCGAACATGCAATGATCCTCCTGCCTCAGTCTCCCAAGCGCTGGGATTACAGGCATGTGCCACCATGCCCAGCTCCTAAAATCAAGAGTTCTAATACAGCTCACAATTTTATAGTTTGTAGAAAATGTGCTTAATTCTCTTCTTGGATATGTCTTTAGTGATGGCCTAGAGTCAGACTCTTCAGGAAACAAGTTTCTGCAATATCCACTTTGCTTCCCTAGCTGGGAAAGAGAATTCACAGCTAAGTTCTTTGAGAAGAAAGACTTATCTTCAAATGCCATTTTCCCACTAATTTACTTAAAAGCTCTTGGCTATTTTGCCTAATGTTAAGTCAATCTGGATATTGAGGAAAAGAAACTAATACAAACACCCCGTTATCAGTAAAGACTAAAAACTACCTGGATCATTAAATATGTATATATAAAATCATTAGATAATTATATAAAGATATATAAAATCATCATATGTATATGTGTTTGTGTGTATGTGATATATATGTTTTTTCCTAAAAGTTCCCAGGGAATGTTAAAGCTATCAGACTGGACACAAACCTATAGCAACAAGGTTTCCATTTCATCTATAATGTGTATTGGGGAAAGAGGGAGCAAGAGAAAGGACAGAAGACAGAAAATACACACTTTTCTCTCCTAAAAAATATCGTACCACAAGGCGATCTATGTGCCAAGCATAATGGAAGAGTGTGCTCCCCAAATAGATGGTTATGCACAGGTTAATATTCTGCTGATTTTCTTTAGAGGCTATCCTGAAAAACTTTAAAAGGAGGAGAACTTGAAATAATTCAATCCTGGCAGAAATTAAAACTCCAAAACTAGAAGCAAAATTATCCTTCACTGAATTTTTTTTTTCTTTGAGACAGGATCTTGCTATGTAGCTCAGGCTGCCCTTGAACTCACTATGTAGCCCAGGCTGGCCTCAAACTTGAAGCAATCCTCTTGCCTTAGCTTCCCAAGTGCCGAGATTACAGGCATGCACCACCATGCCTGGCCTCTTGTTTATATTCTTTTTACTGCACAGCAATGTCCAGTGGTATCTCTGAAGCGTAATCTCATCTTAGGTTGGTATTTCTCCAGGTAAAGCAGCTGCTTAGAATTGAATGCTCCCCTTCTTTCTGTCTTATGAAATTAACAGCATTCCACATTCAATTAAAGTAAGTGCAACCAATACAAGTGCCCTTCACAATCCTGCAACACAGCAACCTGGTTTTTAACAGGTTCAACCAGTCACCTACTACTGTATGATAGGGGATGGCACTCTGTCATCAAATGACCAATCTAGAATGTGGATTCCTTCTCTTCCTGCTGGAGTTTCATCATTTGTGGTATCACAAACTCGAACCAAATGTGTCACTCCTATTTATCTGACTTTTAACTATTCAGCATAAAGTGATTCTTCCATGTTAGTTGTCCATTTCTTTCAATGCTGAGTTTGCCATTACAAATTGCTACACCATGCACTAGTAGATGAAAAATAGGATTATTTCCAGTTTTGGCATTATAATTAAAGTTTCAAAAACCATTATACAGATAAAATGTTTACTTTTTTTTTAAAAGCCAACTATTTCTTTTTTCATGAGTTTTGCTCTTGCATTTTCCAAAACAATTTATTAGGACATGTTTGCAGTACATTTTTACATTCCTTGTGTGGAGTTGGTACATGTTAACAAGACATCTTAATTCCTTTTTTCATTTCCTTTACCTCTACTCCCCACCTCCATTCATCTGATCCCCTTTCAAACTGAAAAAGGTCTCCCTACTTCCTATTATTTTTAATTGTGCTCTGTATAATTTTTTTTTTTTTTTTTTTTTTTTGCAGCACAGGGGATCGAACTCACAACTTCATGCCTGCCAGACAGGTGTTTAAGCCATTGAGCCAAACTCCCGGCCCTAGTTTTTTGAGGCAGGGTTGCACTATGTAGTTCAGGCTGGCCTTGCGCTTGCACTGTAGCCCAAGCCAGCCTGGAACTCACAATGCTCCTCCTACCTCAGCCTCCCGAGTGCTGGGATTAAAGGCGTGCGCCACCACACCTGGCTCTATAATTCTTATATGCAAGAAACCATACAATATTTATGCTTATGTGTGTTTAATTTACTTCACTTAACACTGTGGACTAAAAGTGCATCCATTTTTCTACAAATGCCTGAAGTTTATCTTCCTTTATGACAGAGTAGTACTCCATTGTATATAAATACAATTTCTTTATCCATTTATCTGTTGTTGGACATATAAGTTGCTTCCAAGATTTAGCTATTACGAATTGTCCTGCTGTAAAAATGGGTATGCATACATTACTGTAATATTAAGTCTTTAAAGAAGTTATCTAAAAAGAGGAATAGCTGCGTCAACTGGAATTTCCAGTTTTAATTTTTTAAGGGATCTTCATATTTTTATAGTGAACTTCCATAATATACTAGCTTATATTCTCACTGACAATGTAGACTCTCCCCCATTATTTCTGGGGTAAGACGGAATCTCAGTGTTGTTTTAATTTGCATTTCTCTAAGAGCCAACAATGTTGAACATTTCTTCTTCTGTTTTGTTTTGTTTTGCTTTGGTTTGGTTTTGTTGAGACAGGATCTTGCCATACAGTTCAGGTTGGCCTTGAACCCTTGCAGCGCCCCTCCAGCCTCATCCTTCCCAGTGCTGAGATACAGGCGTGCACCACCACACCTGGCTTCTTCATATATTTATTGGCTATCTGTACTTCTTCTGTAAGGTATGCATTTCACTTGCCCATTTTTTATTGGGTCTTTTATTTTGGGTGATCTAACTTTTTTGAGTTTGTTGTTGTTGTTGTTGTTTGTAGCACTGGGGATCAAACTCACAACCTCACACCTGTCAAAGAGGTGCTTAAGCCATTGAGCCAAACTCCAGCCCTCTTTTTTGAGTTCTTTATGTAGTCTAAATATTAGTCCTCTGAGGAATATCTGGCAAAATTTTTTCCCATTCTGTAGGTTGTCTTTTCACTCTGTTGGTTGTTTCTTTTGCTCAGCAGAAGCTTTTCAGTTTGATACGATCCCATTTGCTAATTCTTGGTACTATTTTCTGTGTAACTAGGATTTTGTTCAGAAAGTCCTTGCCTATACCTATGACTTCAAGAGTGCTACCTATTTTGTCTTCCAACAGGTTAAGTGCTTCTATTTAAATATTTAGTGCTTTGAACCATTTTGATTTTAGTTTAACTCATGGTGAAAGGATATGGGTCTAGTCAGTTTTCCCAAAAATCAACTATTTCTGATACCATTCTTGGTGTCAGAGTCTTCAAAGCAATGTTAATTATGGCACATAGACTCCCCGGCTCACTTCTCACAGAAAACAGCTGTGCTGAGTCTGGCAGAAGTCTGCCCTCACACTTGGAATTGCCATAAATGTCCAACGTACATTCTAATGAGAAACCTTTGCTACTTGTCTTCTGGTTAACTGGTCTCGAACTGAAATTCTCATCTTTCATGACTTACTCCTAACTCATCAGAGCCGCTGGTGAGCTGGGGGCTGGGCACAGACGTCCAGCAGTGGCAGGAGCAAAGACGGGTCTCTCAGTCACCGCGGCAGAGGTGGCAACACCTGGAGTCTTCTCACCGCTGCTGTTGCTTGAGTCCCGGCTGCATCTCCTGCCGCCACCACTGGCCCCACCCGCTGCCCCTGCTAACCCCGTAGCGTTGTCTCATCCTCAGCTCGCGCAGAGCTGTCCACCCCGCCACATACACCGGCCGCGCGAGACGGAGGACGGTTACAGCCCCGTCACTGCCACCACTGAGCGCTACTTTCACCAGTATTTTCAAGGTATTAAGTAAGTTTCACATTGTACAATCTCTACGAATCCTTTGACAACACTATTTCCCCATCTCGTCCTTCTAGCCATTCCGGCTGACTCATTATCTACGACTGTGTGTTTGCGTTCATACTAGGCAAGGGCAAACCAGCAAGAATAGTAACTTAGAAAATGTTTTCTGCCTAGTGAGGCGGGCAGACACTGCAACAGAAAATGTCTTTACTGTTTATTTTTGAGACAGTGTCTCGCTATAATAGTTTCGGCTGGTCTCAAACTCACTGTAGTCCTCCTGTCTCTCCCAAATGCTGGGATTACAGGTGTGCATCACCATGCCCAGCAGGAAACATCTATTTTATGATAAATACTAGCTGTGGAAGAATGAAGACACAGTTTTTAACCCAATCTGGGTTTTTATTAGTATAGTGTTTTGATTTTAGTTTGGTTTTTTGAGACACGGTCTCACTACATAGTTCAATCTGTCCCTGAACTCACTATGTAGCCCAGGTTGGCCTCAAACTCACCAAGATCTTCCTGCTTCAACTTCCTGAGTGCTGGGATTACAAGCATGTGCCACCATACCCAGTTTCCAATCTGGGTTTCACAGATTAGGGATGTAAAATATTTTTCAGATAAAAAAATGAGCAGGATGTGGTAGCAGATGCCTATAATCCCAGCTACTCAGGAAGCTGAGGTCCTAGAACTGCAAGTTCAGGCCAGCCTGGGTAATTCAGTGAGACTTGTTTCAAAATAAAATTGTTTAAAGGGTTGAATTGTAGTTCAGTGGTAGAGCACTTGCTTACTAGCATATGTGAGGTCGTGGGCTCAATCCTCAGAACTGGGAGTGTGGGGGATGAAAGAAGTGAGAGAAATATATTTCAGGTACTGAAACATGGGCATGAAGGAATAAAGTTGCCCAGGATACAAAAAGTATGACTAGTGCAAAAGCTACGAGTCAAAATTAGTGGGAGATGACATTAAATAAAACTGTCACATAATGTGATATGACTCTAAATGGCCCCATGACAGCAGCCACAACATTAGATCAGGCAAAGTAAGCTTTAGGCCCTGCCCCACTGCTAACCAGTATGGTATTCTAGCCTCAAAATTCTGGTTCTGCCTTTGCACTACTTATTACTTATGGGTGGCTAATTCATAGGGGGAGAGAGGGTGTCCTGCACCTTGCTAGTGACATCCCCCCATACCCCATTTGCAAAAACTAAGAATGTCTACAGACAAATGTACCCTAGGGATCAAGAACTGCTTCCATCAAAAACCACTGCTCTAGAATACTACTAAATATCTGAGTTCAAGGCTCAAGTTTTCTACGTCTTTGTAGCCATACAGAAGCATACCCAAGTTTCAGTGCAGAAGTCACTCAATAAATTCTTGTAGCAAACTGAGCTGAAAATGTTTCTTAATGTAATGGCCTTAAACGCACCTGAATGAATTGACAAATATTCCTTTGATTTTTTAAGATGTTCAAGACCCAGTTGCCCATTATTATAACTTCAGAAAAGTTCCTTAAACGAAAGTTGGGACCCCAGTGTTCTAGGAAGCTAAAGTAGGAGGACAGCAAGTTTAAACTAGCCAAAAATACTGAGCATGTGGCTTGGGGCAAAGACCCTGGGTTCAATTCCCAGTATGCAGAGGAGATTTAAAAAAAAAAGAACATATGAGATAAAACAGGAAGAACTTTATTCTACCAGTGAGTCACATCAGCACACACTCACCAGGCATCCTCTGTGTGTGTGTACTAAGAATACCAATCACTATTTAAGGCAAGTTTTCTGGATTAACATGTTCCAGTTAAATTAAAAAATTGCCAAGGTTTAAACCAGGCCTAGAGCCGGGTGTGGTGGCACACACCTTTAATCCCAGCACTCAGGAGACTGAGGTAGGCGGAGCGTTGTGAGTTTGAGGCCAGCTTGGTCTACAACATGAGCGCAGGGCTGGCCTGAGCTACATAGTGCGACCCTGTCTCAAAAAACTAGGGCTGGGAGTTTGGCTCTGTGGCTTAAGCACCCACCTGGCAGGCGTCAGGTTGTGAGTTTTATCCCCGGTGCCATAAATAAATAAATAAATAAATAAATAAAATAAACCAGGCATAGTGGCGTACATCTATAATCTCAGCACTCAGGAGGCTGACAGAGGCAGGAGGATCACTGTGAGTTTAAGTCGGGCCTGGGCTACTAAGTGACTTCAAGGCCAGGCCAGCCTGAACTATATTGTGAAATGCTATCTCAAAAAAAAAAAAAAAAAAAACCAAACCCAAGGCTTTACCAAACCAATCTGGGTAATAAAGTCAACCACCGTCCTTCCTCACTATCTGAAGATTTTTACATTGGAGAGGAAAGCTGGATGTGATGGTACATGCTTATAACTCCAGCACTTGAGTGGTTGAGGCAGGAGGATTGCAAGGTCATCCTAGGCTACACAGTGAGTTCAAGGTCAGCCTGAACTGCATAGTGAGACCCTGTCTCAAAAAAAAAAAAAAGTGGAGAAGAAATGCTTGAAAAATAACTGATAAGTGCAATGGCAAGCAGAAACACCAAAACAACACCCAAGAGATTTGGAGGCAGATATTTACATGAAGGGACACTGATCAGGATCATCCCCAGAATATCAGGCCTGGATCTCTGGAGGTCTAAGCAATAAGCAAACAGGAAGTACAGAGGCAGAATGGCTTGTCAACTGGGGATTGGCTTATACAACGTGTATCACAGTGACCAGCTATTTCTAAGAGACCAGAAGCAACTGGAACTGGAACAGGAACTATTACCTGGGCAACTAACAAACTGAAGCATACTGGCTGGGGTGGGGGGCATTTTCTGTTATATTAGCATCTGGGAAAGATTCATTTGACACCAAGAAGTACCCAGAAAAAGCATGTTAAAAATTACATGACAGAGCAGGGGATTTAGCTCAGTGGCACATGCGCCTGCCTGGCAAGCATGAAGTCGTGAGTTCAATCCTCAGTACCAAAAAAATAAAAATAAAAAATAAAAGATAAATTACATGACAAAACAAAACAAGTACATGTTTGAAAAGGCAAGACAAGTTCATTGAAGGAAAAATTAGGAAGATCCAGAGAATTGGACCAGACACAGAGGTACCTCTGCGTGACAGTGGACCAAACATGTTACCATGTAAGCCTTAATTTCTCCCTTTGAAAAATAACATCATAGAGCTATGAGGAAAGTGCAATCAAGGTGATCAAATGATTCTACTGCCTTCTCTCCTGGGAGAGTGGGCATACTGTGTAACTGTTAAAAGTGGCTGGAGAACTGATTCACAGGACAGTAATGTGTTCAGAACCTCAAGGAAAGCAGCTGAGAGGGGCAAGCATTAAGGCTTAGACTAGATTTGTGGCTAAGAGGATTGTTATGATTTAGACTTAGAATGCCTCTTGAAAGCCAAATGTGTTCAGAGGTGGGGCTTCTGGAAGATGACTGGATCATGAGGGCATTACTGACTTGCTTTTAGGAGGTGGGATCTGCTCAGAAGAGGGATGTCACTGGGAGCATGACCTGAAAGGGTATATCTTCTTCCTAGTATTTGTTTCTCTCCCTCTCTCTCCTTCCCTCTCTCCCTTTCTCTTTCTCTTTCTGGTTAAGAGGAACATACAATTCAGCCTCAAAATTTGCCTCCAAACCAAAAGGTTACTTAAATTACATCCAGTCAGTCTTCTGGCTCAAGTGCAAAAACAAGGAAAGCTGTAAACTATAACTGTAATTAACCTGCACCATCTGGAAAGACATCTTTATTTGTTCCCTCATTAAGGAGTTTATTCTTTTGGGTCCAACCACTAACCTGGTGTAAAGGCACTTTGTCTAAAGCACAGGTAGTTAATTGGATACTCTCAGGGCAAAGGTGGGCCCATAACCAATTTGTAAGACAAATATGTAGCCAGGGATTTAGCTCAGTGGCACAAGTGCTTGCCTGGCAAGTGTGAGGTCATGAGTTCAATTCTCCATATCAAAAAAAAAAAAAAAAGACCTATACATACAATATTTTATTGCTAGCTAATCACTTCTCTCTCATGTTCTCACAACTGTCTAGTCATATTAATCTACATAAAGCCAGATTTGAAAGAAGTTAAACCAAACCAGGAATGGTAGCACATATTGTAATCCCTGCATTCTGACAGGCTGAGGCAGAAAAATCCCAAATTTAAACCCACATCAGGTAATTTAATGACTTAGTGAGGCCCTGCCTCAAAACAAAAATATTTTAAAGGGCTAGATCTGTAGCTCAGTATGAAGACCGGGGTTCAATCCTCACTTCTGCAAAGAAAAAGGGAGAAAAGAAGAGGGGAGTAGAGGGGAGGGAGGGGAGTGAAAAAGGGTGGGTAGGTTGGTTGGCTGACCAAAAATGCCAGGGCAAGAGACAATTTCATGAAGATGAAAAATGATCTAAATTTGGCCGGTATATTTTCTCAGGTACAAAAGATTCAGGGACCCACCACCATCTTTCCACAAACAGGCCTCCTGTCCCCATAAAATATCACCTACTCTGTGATCTCTGTATCGTTATATATTTTGTTCTTTAAGCACCTCTCTTCCACTAAACCACATTGTGCCTTCCTGCAAAACTCCAGTCAAATTCTCCTGGCCTCTGAAAGGCTCTTTAGACAGATACCATTAATTATGGACAAACTTCCTCTACTGCCTTGCTAAGTATGGTTTACACCTCAGGAGCAACAGCACCCGGAGACCTTGTTAAGAAACAGAGAATCTGAGAGAACTCCTGAATCAGAATCTATATTTTCATAAGATACTCAACGTTTGAGAAGCATTAATACATCATAGCACTCTCACATACTGCATATACAGCAATATGCATCTATATACTTGATTCTTTTTTGCAACAATTTTACTGAGGTCTAATTCTCCATAAAAGTCACCCATTTAAAGTGTACTATTCAATGGCTTCTACTATATTCACAGAAATGTACCACAATCACCCAAAAAGATAATACACACTGCCAGGCGTGGTGGCTCACACCTGTAATCCCAGCACTTGGGAGGCTGAGGCAGGAGGATCATTGTGAGTTCGAGACCAGCCTGGGTTGCAAAGTGAGCTCAGTGTGAGCCCAAACTGCATAGCGAGACCTTGTCTCAAAAACAAAACAAAACAACACACACACACACAAAGATAATACACACCAGCTGGGCATGGTGGCACATGCCCAAATTCCTGCACTTGGGAAGCTGAGGCAGAAGGATCACTGTGAATTCAAGGCCAGCCTCAACTCCTTAAGTGAGTACAAGGCCAGCCTATACTACATAGTGAAATGCTGTCTCAAAACAAGCAAACAAACAAAACAAACAAACGAAAAAACACCAGTCAGGAATCACTCTCCATTCTCGCTCCCAAATACTAACTCATTCTCTCTCTCCATAGATTTGCTTAATATATATAGGCATTTCATAGAAACGGGATCATATACTACATGGTATTTTGTGACTGGCTTCTTTCACTTGGCATATTTTTAAGGTTCACCAATTTTGTAGCATGCATTGTAGTACACTCCATCAACTGTCAAACAATATTTCATTGTATAGATTATCATACTCTATCCATTTGTGAACAGAGAGACACGAGGGTTGGTTCAACTTTTGGGCTATTAGAAATAATGCTGCTATAAACATTTGCCCCTGGTTTTGTTTTTGTCCTTGTTTTGCCCTTAAATTTTTGTGTGGACATACTTTCTTTTCTCTTGAGCACATACCTAGGAGTAAAATTGCTGAGTTATATAACTCTATGATCAACCTTTTGAGAACTGTTAAACTGTTTTCCATAGCAGGTACACCATTTTAGAGTCTGACCAGCAGTGTGTGAGGTTCCGAATTCTCCACATCTTTGTCAACACTCATAATTTGTCTTCTTGAGGAGAGCATCTCAGTGGAATGGAAAAGTATCTCTGTGTGGTCCTGACTTTCCAATTCCCTGATTGCTAATGATGTTCAGCATCTTTTCACATGCTTATTGGTCATTTGTATATCTTGTCTGTAAAGTTTATTCAGACCTTTGTCAGTTTTTCAAATGACTTATTTTTTATTGTTAAATTGTAAAACTTTTTATGTATTTTGGATATAATCCCTTATCTGATTGTGACTTGGAAATATTTTCTCCCATTAGGTAGGTTGTCTTCTTCCTTCCTTCCTTCCTTCCTTCCTTCCTTCCTTCCTTCGTTCTTTCCCTCCTTCCCTCCCTCCCTCCCTCTTTCTTTCTTTCTTTCTTTCTTTCTTTCTTTCTTTCTTTCTTTCTTTCTTTCTTTCTTTCCCTCCCTCCCTCCCTCCCTCCCTCTCTCTTTCTTTCTTTCTTTCTTGGTACCGCAGATCAAACTCACAACCTCGTACCTACCAGGCAGGCACTTATACCACTAAGCTAAATCCCCAGTCCAATTTTTTGAGACAGGGTCTCACTATGCAGTTTAGGCTGGCCTTAAACTCACTTTGCAGCCCTGGCTGGTCTCGAACTCATGATGCTCCTCCTGCCTCAGCCTCCCAAGTGCTGGGATTAAAGGTGTGTGCCACCACGCCCAGCTTGTCTTTCCACTTTTTTAATGGTATCTTTTGTAGAACAAAAGTTTTTAATTTTTGATAAAGTTCAATTTCTATTTTTATTGTTGTTGGGGCTGATACCATATCTAAGAAATCACTGCCTGAGCTGGCCATGGTGGTGCACACCTGCAATCCCAGCAGAGAGAGGCAGGAGGACTACTGTGAATTCAAGGTCAACCTGAACTACGTAGTGAGATCCTGTGTCAGCGAAAAACAGAGAGACAGAGACAGAGAGAGACAGGGAGAGAGAGGGAGACAGGGAAAGAGGAAAGAGAAGGAGAAAGAGGGAGAAACAGGGAAAGAGAGAGGGAGAGGGAGGGAAAGAGGGAGAGGGAGACAGAGATTTTTGTCTGATTATGAAGATCTATGCCTGCTTTCTTTTAAACATTTTACAGCTTTAGTACTTACATTTAAGTATTTTGTCCATTTTGATGTGATTTTTGTTTTGTTTTGTTTTGGGATTTTAATTTTTTTTTTCTAGTAAAAGGATTGAACCTGGGGAACACTGACTGTATGCACTAGCCCCTTTATTTTTTTAAGTTTATAACAGAGTCTTTCTACTTTACCTACACTGGCCTCAAAGTTATACTCCTCCTGTCTCAACTTCTCAAGATGCTGGGATTATAGGAATGTGCCACTATACCTGGCCATTGTGAGTTAATTTTTGTATACTATGAGTTAGGGGTTCAAATCATTCTTTCAAATGTGGCTATCCAGTTGTTCCAGAACCAATATTCTTTTTCCTCCATACCTGTTTTGTTTTGTGTGGTGGTACAGTACTGGGAATCAAACCGAGGGCTGCTCTACCACTAAGCTTTTTATTTTGAGACAGGATCTCACTAAATTAGCCAGAGTCATTTGAATTTGAAATCCTCCTGCCACCACCTCCCAAGCAACTGAGATGAGAGGCATGTGCCACTATACACAGTTTTACCAAATTCTTTTTTTTTTTTCTTTCTCTTTTTTTTGTCTTTTTGAGACAGAGTCTTGCTATGCAGTTTGGAGTGGCCTTGAGCTCACTTTGTAGCCCAGGCTGGTCTTGAACTTGCAATGATCCTCCTGCCTCAGCCTCCCGAGTGCTGGGATTACAGGTGTGCACCACTACATCTGGCTCCCAATTATTTACACTGGCACTTAATCAGAAATGGTGCACCATTCTTATTTCCCAAATCTTCTTTAGCATCCTCACAGCTCTCTAAAATTTTTTTGACAGACTTTCAGGAGAGATAGCTGGAAAACTTTGTAATAACCCCACACCCCAAATAAAACACCTCTAAAGCTATCTGATAAGTTTGATACATTTATTCATTTACATTTCAGATACAGTACTACTATTCCACATGTGCAGGTCCTAAGATACAGAAATGGACCAGACTTTCCCTTTCTCCTTAAAAAGATAGAAAATAAAATAACTAAGCTGTTTTATAAAACAGGAATTTGTTCAGCTCAAGAAAAACAATTACTTCCATTTTATAGAGGCACAAATAAAATATAAAGCAGAGAAATGACTCATCAAAGACCATGGTGACAGAAAAAGAAATATTGGGGAAGGGACCACAAAACTTGGAGAGAGAAATGAGTGTCACAGTTTAGGGTCTCAGACAGCAATGACAATGACTATTTGTCCCAAGGTCCTGTCAGAGCAATATTATGATTTTCATGGATCCTGGGTACTTTTGCTTTTGTGGATCCCTTCCTTCATTTAAAATTTTTTTTGTTGTTGTTTTATGACTGCACTGGTATAAAGATATATAATCCAGGCCAGATTATATCATCTTTTTCTTATTTTAAAAGAAGTTAAGATATTTTTGTAGGTGTCTAGGTGTTACGCTTTACTGTAACTAACTAGTAAGCCAGCCCTGGGTCCCACTATCTTCCCAAAGCTATGGATTTGGTGTGCCTGCTTTGGCTGCTAAGCCCCATTGCTCTGCAGCTTCTGAGAGTTTGTTCTCTACTGAGCCTTTCTGATCATGCACACTGAGGCTTAGGTGCCCAAACTGCAAACTACCTGATTTCACCAAAAATTGTAACCTCAACTATATAGTACTTACATAACCAATATAATCAATTGACAGTCATTTGACAATAGTGTATATTCTGTGTTCAAGAAGAGTTAGATACATATATCAACCTAAACAAAAGACAAGCATGTTATTGACCTACAACTGTCAAAGACAAAGAAACCATGTGCCTGGCACCTTGAAGGTAACTATTCATTCATTAAATTGTAAGACACATAAGTTTTCTTCCATTATAAAATTTACCTTCTAATACAAAGACGGGTAATAAACATGTAAGTAAATATATATATGAAATAATTTCTTACAAAAGTGTTATGGACAAAAATAAAGCAGACTGAGAGAAGAAAAAGTAAGAAAGGAGGCAATACTGTTGCTACATAAAGACTCTGCTTTCTTTTAAGCTTGCCAGCACCGAGAACATTCTGAGTGAGAGGGACAGCGACACCATGTGATACATGTTATTTCCTTGAGTTTTATATCCTTTCATTTTTTACCCCAAGAAATGGCCTCAGGAACAACTATACAGAGAAAAACAACTGTAGGTTCTAATCTGGCATAGCTCTTAACTTATTGTAACTGGGCACCTTTCCCTATGCCTCAGTTTCCCCCCTCTATAAAAG
The DNA here is from genome assembly GCA_004363535.1 of Dasyprocta punctata. Taxonomy (NCBI): domain Eukaryota; kingdom Metazoa; phylum Chordata; class Mammalia; order Rodentia; family Dasyproctidae; genus Dasyprocta; species Dasyprocta punctata. Next base: position 48,265 of record RJWM01004198.1, on the reverse strand, counting down.
AGGATTGGCTAATATGATTTTCAAATTCCCTTGAGCTAAAATACTATATTTCACACCAAATCTGTCCAGCTCCAAAGCTTTGAACTCAACTATAACACTTTGGCCCTCAAAACTGCCATACTTTTCTTAGTTACCATAGAAATAAAATCAAAATGCCTTTAGAGGGATGAAGGAAACTGGATGCTACTAAATTAAATCAATAAAAATTTACCAAGTAATATGCATACAACAGGAGTACCCATCACTCACAGTGTGCCTCCCATCCTGGTCTTAAGCACCTGCTAACGGAAAAGGTCCCTAAATTCTGGAACACTATTCCCCACCTCTTCAGCAGGACAATTCAGCATTTCAGACATAACCAGTTGACCCTTCCACATTAAAGAATAATCAGCCACACAGCTAGAGACTTCACCCTTTCACATTAGAGATAAACAAGTTCAACCTCTGCCCTAGATATAGTCAGTATGGCAGGTAGGGGAATGGGGGACCAACAGTTAAACATGATGATAAGGATAAATGCTGACATACAAAGAAAATGCTGTGTAAACTCAGAGAAGGGAGAGATTAGCTAGCTCCTGAACCTGTGAATTCAATGACAACTAGGCTGGGTCTCTGTATCTGGTAGGGTACAGATACCATGGTGTGCTGAGTGATAGGATAACAAGTGGAGTCCAAAGGTTCACTGGCTACTGACATTTGTCCATTCTCCTCTCATTCACATTCTTCTCCAACTCTTTACCTATGTCATGAATTGACAGCTAATAAATCAAAGTGGAACTACCTCATGTTTTAGGCCTACAAGGTCATAAGCCAATTGGGCATATTGGACATTCACATGGGCAGCACACTTTAAGCAAGGAAATGAAAGTAGATGCTGGCTGCCACAATTGTTGCCGCTGCTGCCTGCCTTTACTTCACCCTCACCCCTCCAACCACTGCCAGAAAGCACGTCTTCAAGGTCAGCTGGGCCAGAAGCTTTTTAAATTAAACTTTTCAATTCTGAGGGCATGTAAGTATGCTTCTTTGGCTCAACTCCTTTTCCATCAAACACATATTTTTCAGCCTGGCTTCCTTGCAACCTGGACGTCTTCTCTCATTCCTTCCTATATGCACCCCAGATTCCGTAACACCCTGAACTTCCCTACCCATCCTTGAAGATCCAACTGAGATGTCACCTCCATAACTCTTCAAGAATTGAACTATCCTCCATGAACTCTTAAAGCCTTTACGCTCTGGACTATTCATAATGCTGACCCTATTTACCCACCTATGAAATCTCCCTTGAATTTTTGTTTTTGTTTTTTGAGAGTCTTACTATATAGCTCAGGCTGGCCTTGAACTCGCAATCCTCCCTTGAATTTTCATCTGCCATGCTGTCTTAGTTAAGACTTTACCCCTTGCTCTCTCTTAGGCTACTGTGATGGCCTCCAAAACAATCTGACTCTAATCTTGCCAAAATATGGGAGCTGCCACAATAGTCTTTATCAGATCACTCTGACTACTCTGGCAAACTTGCGCAACTTTCTATTGCCTGTGAGTTAAGGTCCATATTCCTTAGTATGACACACAAGGTACTTCATGCTCTGGTCCAACTAGCCACCTTGTCTCACCACTGTCCACCGAATGGCTCCTCCAGGCATACTCAACCACCTGCCATTCTAACATGTCCTTCTTTGTGCCTCAGTGCTGTGGCTGCTGCTGTCTTCCTCCCTAGAATTCTTTTTTTTTTTTTTAATTTACAAAGAATCTACAATAAAACAGACAAGCAGGTTTAGCAAGGTCATGGTACAAGGTCACAAAGCCATATACAGAAATCTAGTGTTGGCCAAATACAAGCAACGAACAATTCAAAGGTAAAATTGTAAAGGCACAAGTTACAACATCACAAAAAAGCTTAAAGTAACATTACTGTATAAATGTACCAAAATACAATCATTATCTATATCTTAAAAACTATAAAAACTGATAAAAAATACTCAAATACAACCTAAATAAGTGAAGAGAGACTATATATGTGAATTGGACAAATATCAAAACATGTATTTTCCCTAAGCTGGGCGTGGTGGCGCATGTTTTTAATCCCAGCACTCAGGAGGCTGAGACAGGAGGATCATTGTGAGTTTGAGACCAGCCTGGGCTACAAAGTGAGTTCAAGGCCAGCCTGAATTGCATAGTGACATCCTGTCTCAAAAAATAGGGCCAGGGATTTAGCTCAGTGGCCTAAGCGCCTGTCTGGCAGAGGTGAGGTTGTGAGTTCAATTCCCGTTACAAAAAAAAAAAAAATCTCCCTAAACTTATCTATAGATTCACCTCAATATTTATCAAAATCTCAGTGAATTCTTTTTCTTTACCTTAACTATTTTTTATATACATATACATAAACATATACAGTTTTTCCTTCAGTTCGTCACACAAGTCAACAATACAATGCTTACATATATGTGAGTTATTTATTTCACTGATAAATATATTCTCAAGGCGCATCCATTTAAGTATGAAGGTGTCCAGCTGAGTAGTATTCCATTATATAGAAATACCACATCTTTTTGCCCATTCCTCAGTTAATGGGCATTTAGGTTGGCTATTATGAACTGTGCTACTATAAACATAGGTGCACATATATCACTGTGGTATGTTTTTAATCCTTTTGGGAAGATACCCAGAAGGGAATAGCTGGGTCAAATAGGACCTCCAATCCTAGCTTTTTGAGGAATCTCCACACTGACTTCCACAGTGGATGCACCAGCCTGCATTCCCACCAACAGTGGAGAAGGGCTCCTTTTTCTCCACAGCCCTCCAGCACTTGCTATTGGTTGACTTCTTAATATTAGTCATTCTTTCTGGGGTGAAGTGGAATCTCAGTGTTGTTTTGATTTGCATCTCTCGAATGACCACTGCTGTTGAACATGTTTTCACGTATTTGTTTGTGGTTTGTACTTCTTCATCTTAAAAGTGTGTGTTTATCTCAGATGCCAATTTTTGGACTGGGTCTTTATATCTGGGAGAACTGATTTTGTTTAAGTTCTTTATACGTTCTCGATAGTAATCTTTTATCTGAGGGACAGCTAGCAAACATTTTCTCCCACATTGTGGGTTGTCTCTTCACCACTGGTGGTTTCTGTTGCTGTGCAAAAGCTTTTCAATAGGCTTAGATCCCATTTGTTGATTCTTTGCAATAGTTTCTGTGCAATCTGGCCTTTATTCATAAAGTCTTTGCCTATACCAATGTCTTCAAAAATTTTACCTACTCTATCATCCAGGAAATTTAATATTTCTGTTTTAATGTTGAGATCTTTAACCCATTCAGATTTTTTTTATTTTAAACAGGATAAAACCAAGGAAAATAAAACAGAATAAAACCAATCAAAATAAACCAGTTTAAGTGATACAGGACTTCAAGACCTTATAAAATCAACAATAGTTACCATAATGCCTTTTGTTGTCTTCAGAATAGCTGTAGATACCTTCGGGCATAGTAAAATTTGAACAGAACAGAATAGCATAGAAACAATAAAGAAAAACAATGAATGCAATAAAGGACTTCAAAACAAGCCAATAGTAAATCCAAAATGGCTACCATATTGTGTGTCTTGCTATCTTTCAAACAGCTGCTCATACCATCAGATTTAATGCAATCAAACAAAACAAAACAGAATAAAACCCAACCCAAAAAACAATGAAAATGATGTAGTTTCCTTGCCAGGATTGTTTCTTGGTAATCCATCCAGATTTTAACTTAGTACATGGTGAAAAATATGGATCCAGTTTTAATCGTCAGCATATGGAAAGTCAGTTTTTCCAACACCATTTATTAAAGAGGCTATCTTTCTTTCAACGAATGTGTTTGGCACCTGTCTCAAAGATAAGGTAGCTTACTGTGTCTGCAGTTGTTTCTGCATCTTCTAATCTATTCCATTGATCTTTGGGTCTTTTTTTTTTTGCCAGTACCACACTGGTTTTATCACAGTAGCTTTATAGTATAATTTCAAGTTAGGAATTGTGATGCCCCCGTCTTGTCTTTGTTGCCTGGGATCACCTTTGCTATTCTAGGTCTCTTCTGGTTCCAGATGAATTTTAGGTTTGTTTTCTCTAATTCTGTAAGATATGCTATTGGAATTTTGATTGGGATTGCACTGAATCTGTATAACAGTTTTGGAAGTAGGGCCCTTTCCACTATACTGATTCTTCCTACCCAAGAGCACAGGATAGCTCTCCATTTTCTAATATCCTCTTCAATCTCCTTTTTCAGAATACTATAGTTTTCAATATAGAGGTCTTGTACATGTTTCGTTAGATTGATTCCTAAGTATGTCATTTTTTGGATGCTATTGTAAAAGGTATTGTTTCCCTGATTTCTCTCTCAGTGAGTTTGTTATTCATGCACAAGAAGGCTACTGAGTCTTGAGTGTTGACTTTGTAACCAGCTACATTACTAAATCTGCTTATTAAATCTAGAAGTCTTTTGGTGGAATTTTTGGGATCTTCTAAGTAGAGTATCATGTCATCTGCAAATAATGATAGTTTAACTTCTTCCTTTCCTATCTTTATTCCTTTTATTTCTTTCTCTTGTCTAATTGTTCTGGCTAAAGTTTCCAGGACTATGTTAAATAAGAGTGGAGACAGTGGACATCCTTGTCTTGTTCCCGATTTTACAGTGAAAGCTTTCAGTTTCTGTCCATTTAGTATGATGTTGGCTGTTGGTTTGTCATAGATGGCTTTTATCAGATTGAGGTAGAGACCATGTATTCCAATTTTCTGTAAGCTTTTATTATGAATGGGTGCTGAAGCTTGTCAAAAGGTTTTTCTGCATCTATTGAGATAATCATATGATTTTTATCCTTGGCTCTGTTAATATGATGTATTACATTTATGGATTTATGTATGTTGAACCATCCCTGCATCCCTGGGATGGGTTTTCCTTTGTAAGTGATTTGTTTCTTTTCCCTAACAGTTTTTAAGATTTTATTCTTGTGTTAAATTTCTGGAATCTTGTCCATGATATGCTTGAAAGTAGATTTTTTTTATCATCGCTAACTGGAGTTCTATATGCCTCTCTTATTTGTATGTCAAATTCTTTTTCTCTACCAAGAAAGTTTTCTGTCACAATGTCTGTGAGGATGTTTTTTTTTTT
>RJWM01004198.1:0-43034 GCA_004363535.1 Dasyprocta punctata | reverse complement strand
AATGTGAGGATGTTTTTAATGTCATTTGTGGTATCTCCTGCTTGTTCACTGACTCCAATTAATCTTAAGTTATTCTTGTGTCATCAAGCAGCTGCTGGACTGATTTCTCATGTTCCCTTGCTAGTTTTGAGAAATCTTTCTTTTCCTGATCACTAACTGCAAGCCTGTCTTCAATATCTGAGATCCTATCCTCACATTGGGCTAATCTGCTTTGAATACTTTCAGTGGAGTTTTTATTCTCCTGAATACCTGTTTGAATCTGCTTTATGGAATCCATTTGTTTCCTATGTTGTGCTTCCATAATTTGCTTAAACTCATTGATATGTTTTGTTTTGTTTTGGTTTTTTGTCTGTGTCTGCTCTAATATCACTAAGCATAGCATATATTTTGGTAATCTCTGTAGTTTTTTGAGAGATTTTTTCTGATTTTATTTTTTCCAGAACCTCATTCAATTGCTTTGTTACCACTCTGGAGAGACCTGGTAGGGGGCTTTCAGATTTTCCAGCCTCATTGCCCCCTGGGTTTGCCTTTGGTGAACTGGGTGTCTGAGGTTGTGTCCTGTTTAAGTGTCTTCTCATTTCTTTTTTAGTTTAATTTCTAGAGTAATACTTGTTAGTTGCCTATGGTGGGTTGCTTTATTGGTGGTATTAAGGACATCCAGGTGATGATCACTTCTTTGAGGTATCTCCAGGTGTGGCTGGTTCCTGGGCTCTGAGTCTACTGGAAGATCCCACCTCCTCAGTTTGTTAGAGATGAGAAGCTATTACTCACCTAACTCAGTCCCTGGTTCTTTGGCACTGTGCCTCAGCACACTCCATGACCACCAGTCATTCTCAGTCCTGGACCATCAAGGGCAACAGCTATCCAGAACAATCATGTTAATTTTGGCTGCAGCGGCACCCACAGCACCAAACACAGCCAACAAAAAAATAAACTGAGCCAACCCCTGATTTGCAACCCTCAACCGTATAAACTGAATTTGTGACCATACAACAGAATGCAAAACAATCATATACAATACATAAGTCTGCAAAATATGTCAATTCTTTCTTCATGGGTCATGTACTCAAAATGGATTAAGGAGAAGACAAGAGAAGCGGGAAAAGAGAAAGAGATCACAAGCGGGTTGGAGGACAAAGATGGGTCCTGCCAACTTGGAGAAACAAATACAGAAGACTGAAGGAAAAGAGACAACAGGTAGGACAGAACAAAGCCACACCCAGAAGGAGGGCAGAAACCACACTCACACTCAAAAAAATAAGAAGAAGAAGAAAGAAAGAAAAATAAAAAAAAAACTAAGTAAAACAAACAAATAAGAAAAAAAAAAGTCCACTTCCAGGCTTCCCTCTGGATTCACTAGTAGACAGCCTATGGAGACAGCAACCCAAATCATGGCACTGTATCCCCACAAGCCAGCAGTTGCTTTATGACAGAGTAGTAGACAACCTTAGCAGGCCTGCCCCAAGAACAGATTCATTGGGCTTGTTGCAGTCCAAGCAATTTCCACAGGTCTGCGCCCTGCTAGGAGGTACTGGAGGAAGCCAGCAACAGTTCTAGCTCCAGGCTTAACCAGCCTGACTCCAAAATGGCTCCTGGCCAACTGCTCTCTCGCACCAGAGGACCGAGTCCTCTGCACTCACTGCCAGCCCGCACAGTCCTCCACGTCTGCTGTGCCCCTCCACTGCCAAACTACTCCACAGAGGCCCCCGGGGTCACCAGCTGCCATCGTCCCCAGGTGACCATGTGTCCCCAGGTTCCAATAGCTCCCCTCATGCAATGAGTCTAGCTCTGGGTGAAGGTGCTGTCAGGTACCACCTTCTTCTTCGTTGAAGTTTTTCTTTTCATTCTCACTGTGGGCTTTGATTCAGACTTCAGACTCTTCCTGGGTCCAAGGGACCCACTTCCCTCCTTTTTGTCTTCCTTAAGATGGTACATTCCCATGTCTAGACAGTGTCTCTCAGAGAGGCTGTTTTCTTTCTTTTTTTTTTTTCTTCACATTGCATAGCATTATATTCCCAGAAATTATTTAGGATAAAAAATACAGCCATGAAACTTTATCCAACAAATTATTAGCACGAAACTTTTCCCTCAATGAATCAAGAGAAACCTGCTATATGACTATTTTTTTTGTTTTGACTGTTCCATTGGCCGGGCGTGGTGGCGCACGCCTTTAATCCCAGCACTTGGGAGGCTGAGGTAGGAGGAGCGTTGTGAGTTCGAGGTCAGCCTGAGCTACACAGTGCGACCCTGCCTCAAAAAACCAGGGCCGGGAGTTTGGCTCAGTGGGTTAAGCACCTGTCTAACAAGCGTGAGGTTGTGAGTTCAATCCCTGGTGCCACACACACACAAAAAAAAGATTGCTCTATTATATTCAAATAAACATTTCATATTAAAAATGAAATCTGAAGATGACCCTGAGAAAACTACTTTTCACTCAAAATTCTTTAACTGTCTTAACTAATTTTTATATAAATAGATTTTGTCTCAGTTCATCACACCAATGCAACAATGCAATAGTTACACATGTGTGACTTATTTAGTTCACTGAGTATATTTTCAGTACTCATCCATTTAAGAGTGAAAATGTCTAGTTTACTGTTCTTTATAGCTCAGTAGTATTCCATTATGTAGAAATAACACATCTTTTTTATCCATTCCTCAGTCAAGGGGCATTTAGGTTGTTTCCAAGATCTAGCTATTATGAACTGGGCAGCTATGAACATAGGTGCACATATATCACTGTCGTGAGATGTTTTGAGTTCTTTCGGGAAGATACCCAGAAGGGGAATGGTTGAGTCAAATGGAAACTCACATTCTAGCTTTTTGAGGAATCTCCACAGTGGTTGCATTCCCACCAACGGTGGAGAAGGGTTCCTTTTTGCCCACAGCCCCTCCAGCATTTGGTATTGGTTGACTTCTTAATACTAACCATTCTTTCTGGGGTAAGGTGGAATCTCAGTGTTATTTTCATTTGCATCTCTTGAATGGCCAGTGCTGTTGAACATTTTTTCACATATTTATTTGCTGTTTGAGACAGGCTGTTTTCTCTGCTGCTTACTAGTCCGCCATCTTCCCAGAAGTCCCCTCCCTAGAATTCTCAGCTCACATTTGCTCTATAGCTCACTGCTATATTCCCTTTAAAATGCAGCTCAAATATCACCTCCTTTGTGAGACATTCTCCAATTTTATTCATTCACACATCTACTCAACAACTGTTAAATAATATGTTAAGCTCTACACTAGGAATAAAATAACAAAAAATAACAACTCTCCTCAAGGAGCTAAAATTTTATTAAGGCACAGTAATGAAATTTTTAAAAAATTTATTAAAATTTTTCCACTTTAAATGTGAAATTCAGCGATAGCATTTTAACAGAGTTGTGTGACCATGTGATTTTTAAAAAGAACTTTTTTGGGGGGGGGTATCAAGGCTCAAACTCAGGACCTCACACTTCCCAGGCAGGTTCTGTGCCACTAAGCTATATCCCAGCCTCAACCATCTGATTTTAAACCATTTCCATCATTAAAAAGAAACCTACTCACCTGCCAATTCTTCATCCCTACCCCAGACTCCACCAACTGCTACTCTATGGACTTGCCTTTTGGGGACTTTTCGTATAGTGAATTCATAAAATATGTGGGTTTTTTTTATGACTTTTTCACTTAGTATAATGTTTTCAAAACTCATTCAAGTTACAGCATGTATTAGTACTGTAGCTCACTCCTTTTCTTACTAAATAATGTCCCATTATGGGGCTATATCACATTTTATTTTTCCATTTATCAACTCATAGATATTTGGAATTGTTTATACTCTGACTACTATAAATAATGTTGTTATAAATACTTAACTCTAAGTTTTTGTATAAATATTATGTGTATTTCTCTTTAGTATACACTTAGGGGCAAAACAGCACAGCATAGAGCTAGCACTGAAGGAAACTTTGGAGAGAAGGAAAAACTGAAGTTCACAGCTGTTGATACCAGAAAGTCTATGACAGTGGGGCAGGAAATATCTACTATCTTTTCCTATTATTTAAACTATAAACTTAAACCACTGGAAGGCTTGCTTCCTGTGGACCTGCCAGCCAGCTGCCACCATCAGAAGGCTTGCTTCCCGTGGGCAGCCAGTGTGGGCACAGACAACCAGCCAGATCTGTCTCCCCCTGCCAGCTACTACCATCAGAAGGCTTGCTTCAAAGGGGCAGCCAACATGAGCAGGGACACACAACCAGGTAAGCCCCATGTACCTGCAGGCTACCAATGGAGACCATTGCAGCCATCACCTGTAGGGAGCCACCCTCAGAGATGTACTTTTGCCGTGAGGCCTGCATGTAGGAGCTGAGGCCTGAGCTAGATTGCCCCGCCCGTCGAGTGAGCCAAGGTGGCGCTCGTTTCCTGTTACAACCCCGCTGTAGATGATCTCTGCCCAGTTACTAATGACACCAACCAATGATAATGTACCCCCCGAGATGATCTGATTAGAGGATATAACGGTACTTATGTGGGTTCCCGCCCTGCGTGGCGGGAGAAGCACGGAAGGAGCCGTCATGGACAGACGCGTGTGAGGCTTCTCGGGCGTACCTCACCGGGGACGATTAAAGCTTGCCTACTGCTGCACTGAGTCGTGTGTGTTTTCCTGCCGGCCGGGACAAGCGCGCGACAATCACCCACTGGGAGAACCAGACAAACACACCCTGTGTGCCTGCCACCACTGAGGAACTCCTGGTGTAGACAAGCAGGTTGAGAGAAGCACCCCCCCCACCACACACCCCTGGGCCAGTGTAGCTGCAGGGGTCTGGAGAAGCCCATCCTATGCCCTGCTACCTCCCTGGGAACCTGGGGTCAGAGAAACCCAGGTGTCTGTCACATTCCCCTACACATCAGAGGGGCAGCCAACGTGGAAAGTGCCTGGGACCCCACAACTAGCTTGTTGGGAGGAACCCAGGAGAATGTTAAGATGAAAGAGCAAAAGGCAATCTCTGACCTCCAGCCCACACAGAACAAGTATGGGAGCTATGGAAGGAAATGGAAGTCACACACCTGAAATCTCCAGAAGTATAGCAACTGAAGTAAAGAAACAACTTCAGAAGACTGTAAAAATAATCAGATCAGAAATAATGTCTCAGTTAAAAGAAGAAATCACAAACATGAAAGAATTGCTGAGCATATCTAAAGAAGACATAGATAAAAAAGAGGAGCATAAGAAAATGATGGAGCCGGGCGTGGTGGCGCACACCTTTAATCCCAGCACTCATGAGGCTGAGGTAGGAGAAGCGTTGTGAGTTTGAGGCCAGCTTGGGCTACAACGCGAGCACAAGGCCAGCCTGAGCTACACAGTGCGACCCTGCCTCAAAAAACCAGGGCCGGGAGTTTGGCTCAGTGACTTAAGTGCCTATTTGACAGGCACGAGGTTGTGAGTTCAATCCCCGGTACCGCAAACAAAAAAAAAAAAAAAAGAAAGAAAATGATGGAAACCTTCAATGAACAATATAGAAAGGAATTACAATGCATGAAACAGATTCAAAGAAATATCCAGGAAATTAAAAGGTCAACCAAAAGTTGGCAAAACAGCTTGAAAGAGACTGAAGGTAGACTTTCAGACCTTGAAGACAGGATCACAGCTAGCAATCATTAAAAGAAAGATCTCTTACAAATAACAAGGAATCAAGAAATAACAATTCAACAGCTGCAAGACGACACAAAGAAAAATAATTTAAGAGTGATAGGTATCAGTGAAAAAGCAGGGGTCAACACAAATGAAATAAAAAGGCTATTTACAGAAGAAATAGCAGAAAACTTCTCAAACATGGGGAAAGGATCTGGCATACAGATAAGTGAGTCATATAAACCTCCAACTAGCCATTACCAAAGTAAATCTACACCCAGACATATAACAATCAAGATCCCAGAAATTCAATACAAGAACAGAATATTAAAAGCTGTTAGAGAAAAGAAACAGATCAACTATAAAAGAAAACCAATCAGAATCACAGCAGACTTGTCAACACAAACCATCAAGTCAAAAAGAGTTTGGAATGAAGTGTCTCAAATCCTGAAAGAAAACAACTTCTAAAACCAGGCATGGTGATGCACGCCTTTAATCCCAGCACTCAGGAGGCTGAGGTAGGAGGAGTGTTGTGAGCTACAATGTGAGCACAAAGCTGGCCTGAGCTACATAGTGCAACCCTGCCTCAAAAAACCAGGGCTCGGAGTTCGGCTCAGTGGCTTAAGCGCCTGTCTGGCAGGTGGCAGGCTGTGAGTTCGATCTCCGGTGCCACAAAAAAAAAAAAAAAAAAAAAAAAAAAAAAAAAAAAAAAAAAAAAAAAAAAAAAAAAAAAAAAAAAAAAAAAAAAAAAAAAAAAAAAAGGAAAACAACTTCCAACCCAGATTGATGTACCCTGCAAAACTATCTTTCAAAATTGATGGAAAAATAAGATACTTCCACGATAAAGAACTGAAGGAATTCATGACCACCAAACCAACCCTACAGAGAATGCTGAAGGATATTCTAGAGAGAGATAAAGATGACCATGGTTCCAGGAACAGCACTAGAGGAGGACTACCAAACAATACAGGCAACTGAATGAAGGGGGAAAGTGGAGGGCCAACAGCAGGAGAATAACATGGCAGAGACAAACCAATGTATGCCAGTTGTGACCATGAATGTAGATGGCCTCAATTCACCAATAAAAAGAAACACAGGGAGAGTGGATCAAGAAAACAATATCTATCAATATACTGTACACAAGAAAGACATTTAACTCAAAAGGAAATTCATAGACTGAAAATCAAAGGAGCGAAAACAATTGTTCCACACAACAGGAGACCAGAAAAAAGCAAGGGTAACTTGCCCATCAGTTGCAGAATGGATAAGAAAGACATGGTATTTTCATACAATGGAAAGCTACCCAGCTATAAAATAGGATAATCTGGAGGCTCTTGTAGGTAAATGGATGCAACTGGAGATCACGTTCATGGGTGAAACCACTTGAACTCATATGGGTGAACCCCAGCATAAAATCCAGAAGGAGTTGGTGGGAACCAAAAAACACAATAGATATTATGAAAGTGATAGGGGAAGAAACAGCTAGCAGGGGAATGTGGTAACCACTGTTAATTTCTTATTGTCTTATCTTGAACTCTTGTATCGCTCTCATAATTTTGTTAGGTTTGGTTTTGTTGTCTTGTTTTGATAGATTTTACTGCATCTGATGGTACAGGCAGCTATTTTTTAAGATAATGGGATGTATTATGGTAACCATTGTTGGTTTCCTATTATCTTGTTTTGAAGTCCTATAATACTTTCATTTTTTTGTTCAATTGGTTTTGTTTTGTTTTGCTTGATTTTATTATGCGTGATGGTATGAACAGCTATTTTAAAGAAAACAAGACATTATGGTAGCCATTGTTGATTTCCTATCATCTTGTTTTGAAGTCCTATAATACTTTTATTCTTTTGTTTGTTTGTTTGTTTTGTACCAGGAATTGAACTCACAACCTTGTGCCTGCCAGGCAGGCACTTATGCTACAGAGCTAAATCCCCAGTCCTATTTTTTTTTGAGACAGGGTCTCACTATGCAGTTCAGGCTGGCCTTGAACTCACTTTGTAGCCCAGGCTGGCCTCAAATTCACAACAATCCTCCTGCCTCCTGAGTGTTGGGATTAAAAGCATATGCCACCATGCCCAGCTTTATTCTTTTGTTTTGATTGGTTTTATTCTATTGTGTTCTATTGATTTTATTATGTGTGAAGGCATGGACAGCTATTTTGAAGAAAATAAGAGACATTATAGTAACCATTGTTCATTTCCTATTATCTTGTCTTGAAGTCCTGTAAAGCTTTCATTCCTTTGTTTTGACTGGTTTTAATCTATTTTCTATTATTTGATTTTATTATGTGTGAAGGTATAGAGAGTTATTTTGAAGAAAACAAGAGATTATGGTGGCCATTGTTGATTTCCTATTGTCTTGTTTTGAAGTCCTGTAATGCTTTCATTCTTTGGCTTTGACTTTTTATATTATTGTATTCTGGTTGATTTTATGGTGTGTGAAGATATGGACAATTATTTCGAAGAAAATGAGATATTATAGCAGCCACTGTTGATTTCCTGTTGTCTTGAAGTCCTATGTTGCTTGCATTGTTCTGTTCTGATTTGCTATGTTCTGTTTTTGTTTTGTTCATTTTATTCTCTTTAGAAAAAAAAAAACACTATAAATTCAATCCAGGCCTTTGAACTTCATGCTCCTCTTGCCAGTCACTGCTTCATTCAAATTCAAAATCATCTGATAAGCCGGGTGTGGTGGTACACATCTTGTAATTCAAGTACTCAGGAGGCTGAGGCAGAAGGATTGCTGTGAATTTGAGGCCAGCATGGCCTACAAAGTGAGTTCAAAATCAGCCTAAACTGAATAGTAATACCCTATCTCAAAAAATAAAAAATAAAGAGAGAGAGAGGTATAATAATTCTTTAGCAAGCCTCTACTAGAGCAATAGTGATCACACAAGGTCATGATCTGAGACCAGTAAGCCTTTTCAGTTTTATGTTCCTCTGATCCTACTCCTTTGAGACTTAATATATGCTCCCGTGTAGTATGAACGCTACAACAAAACTATACATACTTTTCTTTTTTTTGGATTTTTTAATTTTGGTTTGGTTTTTTGAGACAGGGTCTCACTATGTAGAGCTGGCTGGGAACTCACAGCAATCCTCCTGCCTCAGCCTCCTGAGTGCTGGGATTACAGGTGTGTGCCACCAGGCCCGGCTCTACATGCACTTTAGAATCAGACAAATCTAGAAACTCTTCTCTGAATTAAGATAAAATTTCTGTGCCCTTTTAATCCCTTCTCCATCTCAGACTCCAGAGTGTGCTTTCTAAAATGCAGATTTAAACCACATGCAGTGGTGGTAGACTCCTGTAATTCTAGCACTAGGGAGGCTAAGGCAAGAGCATCAAGGTGAATTCAAGGGCAGCCTGAACTGTATAGTGAGACCCTGTCTCAAAAAATAAAATAATAATAAAATTGGCACATATCATTTACCTAAGTTCTTCCATAGCTAATCATCATCCATACATAAAACTCTAAACTCTTGGTCAGGCACAGTGGTGCATACATGTAATCCAAGCTACTCAGGAGGCTGTGGAAGGAGGAATGCTTATTCCCAGAGTTCCAGGCCAGCCTAGGTTACATAAGAAGACACTGTCTCAAAAAAATAAATAAATAAATAAAGATAAATCTAAACTCCTCAGCACAGCCTTACATAAGACTTTACATGATACCAAAGCTGTCCTCCTTCCTGGTCTCCACACTTGTTACCCCTGCCTTCTACTCTACTGCTCTAGTAATACTAAACAGCACACAAGTCAGAAGTGGCATTCTCCGTTGTCTTATCTCCTACCTTGTACATGCTGCTCTTCCCACCTAAAGGGTCTTTCCCTTTTTTCTTCAGATGCCTAATTTCTAATCATCTCTCACAGTCATCTAAAGTGCTACTTCTTCTATGGAGCCCTTCCTGATTCCCTGCCTGCCATTCTTTTGTTTGTTTCCAGAGGGCATTCTCCCCCATATTATAGTAGTTATTACATCTGTTTATTTGATTGACTTCTTCACTAGACTATGAGCAGCCTGAAAGCATATGACGTACACATGAAATTGGCAGAATAAGTAACTTCATTATTATTTTAAAGCTGACAACACTGCCTTCCTTATTTCAGGTAAAAATGTCATGGTAACTAGAATAAGTCAAATCTTCAGAGTCCCAGAACAATATCCAGATCTCCTCTCTGACCTCTAAGTTCCTATTTCCAATGCCTAATTAACACGGTGCTGCCATTTACTCAACACATGCCAAGGCAAAAAACAAACCAAAAATCCCAAGCCAGTGAAGGTCACGCTTGTTTTCATTTGCTTATGTCACATATCCAATCCACCAGCAAGTCCTGCAGGCTGTATTTCATATTCTACTTCATTCACCGGTCTCTATCACCCGTGCTACCTCTGAATGTTCTGAATGTTTATGCTTCATATGTTGAACCTAAACTCCAGGGCAATCGTTTTAAGAGCTGGGGTCTTCAGGAGTGATCAAGTCCTAGAGCTGGAGCACACATGATGGGATTAGTGCCTTATTACAGAGGGAGTCGGCTCGCCCTTTCCACTGCACACAGAAATATGGTGTCTTCTTTGAAGCAGGCCCTTACCAGAAACCAGATCTCTGGACACCTTGATTTTGTACTTCCAGCCTCCAAAATTGTGAGAAATAAATTTATGTCTAAGATATTTTGTTGTAGCAGCCTGGTAGACTAAGAATACACCATCATCTGTCATCCAGACCACTGCAGCAGCCTAAGTACTCTCCTTGAGTGACTGCTATAAGCCATTCTCCTCAAAGAAGGCAGAAAGATCTGCTCAAAGATGCAAACCAGATCAATTTAATCATCTAGCCTTCTCACTGTACTCTCAGCAAAATGCAACATGCTTAGCAGTATCCATAAAGTTTTATCAGCCAGGAATGGCATGTGCCTGTAATCCCAGCACTGTGGGAAATTGAGGCAGGATGATCTCAAGTTCAAGCTCAGTCTGGGCAACTCAGTAACTTAGTGAGACCCTGTCTTAAAACTTTAAAAAATGTTTTAAAGACTGGGAATGTAGCTCTGTGACAAGGACTTGGGTTTATTCCCCAGTAACGAAAAAGAAAAAAGAAAAGACTTACAAATTTGGCCCTGACAGATTCCCTGATCTCATACAACACCATTTTTCCTTGCTAACTACAATCTTCCCACACTGGCCTTCTTTGGTCCCATAACAGAACTACCTCATTCCCTCCTATTCGTACTTGGCTCTTCCTCCACTTGAAACACACCTACTTCCATCTGAACTGCTAAATTATAGCTGGCCATGGTGGCACACACTGGTAATCACAGCTACTTGGAAGGCTGAAGCAGGAGGATGGCAACGTTGAGCCAGCCTGGACAATTTAGTGACACCTTGAATCAGAATTTTTAAAAGGCAGGGAAGGTAGCTGAGCACTTCCTGGGTTCAATCACCAGTATGGGGGGCAGGGAGGGGGTTACTGATTTTTCATCATTTAAGTCTTAGTTCAAAAACTATCACCTTCTCACAGACTTTCCATAATCACCCTACTTTGGTTTTGTTTTTTTTTTTTGTTTTTTTGTGTTTTTTTTTTGCGGTCCCGGGGATTGAACTCACAGCCTCATGCCTGCCAGACAGGCGCTTAAGCCACTGAGCCAAACTCCCAGCCCTTAATCACCCTACTTGAAGTAGCTTTCTTCCTCTGGTCATCTTTGTCACACTGCTCTATTCTTATTCTTATTTTTTTTTTTTTCTTTTGTCTGTCTTTTTGAGATAGGGTTTCACCATGTATTTCAGGCTGGCCTTAAACTCACTTTGTAGTCCAGGTTGGCCTCAAACTCACAGCGATCCTCCTTCCTCAGCCTCTTCATTGCTAGGATTAAAAGTATGCGCCACCATGTTTGGCTTGCTTTATTGTTCTTAAAGCACTTATTACCATCTGGATTAACCTTATTTGTTACTGATTATCTATATGTCCCCATCACTAAAAACACTCCACAAGAACAAGAACTTTGGTTGTCTTGTTCATTGCTGAATTACCTAGAAAATGCTTGAGACACAGGATTGTCAGAAGTAGAGCCAATCTTTAGTCAAGCGTGGAGGTACTAATCTGTAATCTAAGCACTCAGGAGGCTGAAGCAGGAGTATCCTCTCAAGTCTCAGGTCAGCCTCAGTTACATAATGACACCCAGACTGTCTCAAAAAAAACAAGGGGTGGGGGCAAATACAGACAGTCCTTGTTTGTTTTTTTCCTATTCCCCTACACTCCTTCAACCCATCCCTCTCCCTATTTACAAAAGCACTGTTTTCATTATTTCCATTTTTTCTCAGTTTTTTTCTTTTCCCTTCCTTCCTTTCCCTCTTCCTCCTCCCTAGCTCCCCTTCCCATCTGAATATTTTCTTATTATTTCACAGTATCTGCCATACTTATTTACACTTTCAATTTCTCACACTAGAGAAACAATCTGGCATTTATACATGTGTTTCTGATTTATTTCACTTGTATTTGGTCTCAAGGTGCATCCATTTACATAGAAATGTCTCAAGTTCATCCTTCTTTGGGGTTGAGTAGTACTCCATTGAATTAAAAAACTATACCTTCACCTGTTTATTGATTGATGGGTATTTGAGCTGTTTCCAAGATTTGGCTAGTACAAACTGTGCCACTAAAAACGTAAGTGTGAATATATTGCCGTGGTATGATGCTTTTAATTTTTTCAGGGAGATACCAAGAAAGGGAATTGCTTGCTGAGTTGAATGGAAACTCTAGTTTTAGATTTTTGAGGAATCTCCACACCGATTTCCACAGTGGAGACAGTCCTAACTTATAATGGTTCAAGTTATAATTTTTGACTTTATGATTGTTTGAAAGCCATTTGCATTCGGTACATCAAATTTTGAATGTTGATATTTTTCTGAGTTAGTGATATGATACTCTCTTGTAATGTTGGGCAGTGATAGCAACCCCAGCTCCACTTAGCTCCTAGTAATCCACATGATCACAAGGGCAAATAACCAATATAGTATACTGTATTACTAAGCTATGGATGTTCAGTAAGGTAAGTACATGAAACCTCCCTCCCTTTTTTTTTTTTTTTTTTTTGGTTTAGTTTTTTGAGACAGGGTCTCACTATGTAGTTCAGGTTAGCCTCAAACTCATGGCAATCCTCCTGCCTCAGTCTTCTGAGTGCAGAGATTACAGGCATGCACCACTACGTCCAGCATGAAATACATTTTCAATTTTCAATGGAACATAAAATCATCATAAGTCAAGAAGCGTTTGTATTTGAAGAACAAGATGACTAAACAGTACAAACTATATACATCATGATAAATGCTTTCTGACTGTGTGAGTGAATAAATTAGGCAAGAGATAGAAAAGGGCAAAACAACAGATGGGCATGGTGGCGCACGCCTTTAATCCCAGAACTCAGTAGACTGAGGCAGAAGGATCATTGCAAGTTCGAGACCAGCCTGGGCTACAAAGTGAGTTCAAGGCCAGCCTGAACTGCATAGTGAGACCCTGTCTCAAAAACTAGGGCCAGGGATTTAGCTCAGTGGCCTAAGTGCCTGCCTGGCAGGCACGAGGTTGTGTGTTCAATCCCCGGTACCAAAAAAAAAGAAAAGAAAAGGGCAAAACAAGTAAGTAGAGGCACTACTGCTTACTATTTCTGTACCTGGTCACTTTTGCATATCCTCATGCCTTTGCTCAAGCTAGGTCTCTGCAGTATCTCCTGATTTCTTCTTTTCCCAGCCTGATCCCTCCAAAAATAACTTCCATGCTTCTATCAGATGTGAACTTTCTGAGACATCAATCTGGACACATTATTCCTCTGCCCAAAACTGGTGGCTTCCTAAAGCCCAAGCTTCTTAGCATGGTATTCAAGAGGCATCTCCAATCTCATCACTCACTTCTACCCCCACTGCATTTAACCTATACTCCAGAATACTATATGCTGCTTCATGCCTCCAAGTCTATGTGCATCTTTCCTTTTGGCTGGGTCACTCTTCCATACCTCACAAATTTTGACTATCTTTAATCCTCAATAACCAAATCAAGCATCTTCTCAGTTAATTCTTTAATGATTTCTCAAGCTGAGCCAATCATTTCCTCTTCTGTGTCACCACACTACTTAACACACACAATATACATATTTTTCCCATGTCTGCTTTGCCCTGTAAGACTAATAAGATCCCTGAAAACAGTTGTGTCTTCATATTATGTCTCCAGTACAGTAACTGGCATGCACAAGCACTCATTAATTGAAGACTGAAGGAATGCATAAAGATATCTAACTTTCTCAGCTCAGCATTCAACATCAACCTCACCATCTGATGGACTGCTCTCCCCATTACAGTATAAACTCCTGGAGCAGAGATAGTCACTTTATCCATTCATAATTCTCTAAGAGCAAATCAAGTACTTGACATAATTAAACACATAATATACATATATATAGAGATGGCAAATTTAGAGAATAGTGAATCCATGTTATAGTGGACACCAGCCATAGAGATTAGAGAATTACACTGCCAGTTTTAAATCTTAACTCCACTTAATGGGCTGTATAACCTTAAATAACTTTCCTGGCTCAGTTTTTCTCATCTGGAAAATGAAGATAATAACTATATAAAGTAGAATTTTAAAAGTTAGTGCATATACAATTCTTGGCATGCTACCTGGCACACAGTATGCACTAAAAAAAGTTAGCTACTATTATTATCATTAGAATAGCTGGAGAAAACACCATTTTTTTTCAGGTCATTAAATGACAAGTTCAGAAGAGTTAAAACACAAGGCAATGAGGAATAAAATGTTACATGAGGCTTCTAAGTAACAAAATGCATTCAGTTATTGCTAACACCAACTAGGGGGAAAGAGGACAGAATAAATTAAGACCTAGGCAGGACTTATGCCCTCTGCCTACCCTTTCTCCGGTTTCACCCTAGCTGCCCATGGCCAAAAGCCCCACAGCCATGACCAGGCATCCTCCTGGGAAACTGCACTTTAGAGGGAACTAATGAGTTTATGTTTACCTACAGATTTTCCTCTGAGGAGCACAGATAATAAATGATTTCAAGAATGGAAAACACAAAGAAATAAAAGAGAATGGCTTCCATGGAATAAGCTTTTAGGGCGAAAAGTCTCAGCTGTGCCAAATTAACATTTTCTTGAAGCATTCTTTGGCAGTGCTAGTGCCTCCAAAAGTCAGAAATGGCAAGAAGCAAAATCTAGAAAAAGATGTGATGAGGACTAAAAAATTGAAGCTACACAGAAATAACAATTCCAACCCAATCTGAAGAAATAATGTAGCAGAGGTATTCAAAGAGAGAGTAGGCTGACCATGGAAAAAGCAACCTATCATTAGAGGAATTTAAACACAGACTAGATGACCACTAGACAGTTCCAACTTAAGGGAATGGACTAGATTTAAAGTTTAGCTTCAATAAACATTTTAGTACCTACTCTGTGTTAGCCACTATGCAAGATTAAGTGCTGGGAACACAAAAGATGAAAAATGATATGGTTCTGGCCCCTTAAACAGTTCACTGCCTAATGGGGGAAGTGCAACATAAGTGCTGATAGAAATCTCTGCAGAGTGCAGTGGGAGCAAAAAGTAAGTCCTCAGATTCTGTGCCCATGATTCACTCCTCAGGAATAATATGGCATTAATTAAAAATGGAAATGCTTCATAAGCAGTTTATAGAAAATACAGGCCGGGCTACCATCTGATCCCTAGTACAGATACTAAATGTGTCAGTTAACCTTGGCAAAGTAGTTAATTCTTCAGTCCTGAGCAGAATTCACACCTACAGGTGTTTTGCTTATTCACTAAGTATGCTGATACCTGCAATGTGCCACGCACTGAGCAAAGCACTGAGAAATGTACAAAGGTAGTTCCTGCAGTTGAGGAGTTAATCATTCCTCTTGATCTTTCTTTCCCTCTCTCCTATCCTCCTTTACTGACCAGATGACACCTTAAATCTCTCCTGGAAATAGATGAGTTATATTAAACCATAAGGTTAATCTTCATATTTATTTATTTCCAATAAAACTCTTTAACTTTCTCCTTTGGTTCAAAACTTTATTTCTCAATGTTGTAAGACCAGGAACTCAGCACATACGACATCTACCAGGTTGGGAGTTATATTTCTCCCATATCAAAATCAACTGTAAACAAAATCCCATGACTTGCAAAAACCAAAGGTGAGCTGGGCATGGAGTGTCATTACTGTAAACAAGATAGGAATCTGTCAGGGTACAGTACTCTGTATTCCAAAGTCAAAAGTTACAGAATTGAAGGTTGTACGTGAGCCTTTTTGTCTACTCCAATACCATTTTTCCTTCTTTAATCCCAATATTATTAATAAAGATTACTAAGAATAACTTCACCTTCACTCCTTCAGTCATTCATTGATTAATATTTATTGAATATCTAATAGGAGCTGCAGGAAACACAAGGCAAAGTAAAACTTGGGGATTCAAGACTTCCAAAGTTGTGAACGCCCTCTAAATTCATCTAGTCTATAAATTTATCAAAGAACTAAAGTAGAGAGATGGTTGAAGTTCATATATTCATACATTTATTGAGTCATAATCTGTGCCAGGCACCAGAAATATAAGAATGAATAGGACTTTCAGGGAGAACACACACTGGTGGCAGAGACAAATAGCATTACTTCAGTCAAATTATTATACACATTCAAGTTAGATGGAAGTTAATACAGTTAGATAAAAGTCAGAGAGACTGGGCCCTAACGGTATCTGCATAAAAAATAAAGACATCAAGATGGCACAATGACAGGTGTGGTGGTGCACACCAGTAATCCTAGCACTTGGGTGGCTGAGGCAGGAGGATTGCCATAAGTTCCAGGCCAGTCTAGACTACATAATGAGTTCAAGACTAGCTTGACCCTGTCTCAAATAACTCGGGGGGTGGGGGTGGGGGGGAGGCATCAGACAGAAATGCAATGGCCAGGCCTACATGCACCACGTGGTTCAGTAAGTCTGGATAGGCATCGGACCCCCACGTGGGTGACTAGAGCATCTGGACGCCCCCTCCACAAAAATGCCTTTCTTTTTTCCATGTAACCTTTTATGTGACTCATTTCCCTATTAAAGCCTTATTAGCTAAGCAGCTATATTTGTATCCTACAAGTTGATTGCAGTTTAATCTACATTGTATCCATATTGTGACTTTGCTATATAAATTACCCCTGACAAAGTGCCTTGGTGGCCACCATTTGGGACCCCTTCTGAAAATCCAGGAGCTACTATTTTTACCCTTATTTCCAATAAAACTCTTTAACTTCCTCCTTTGGTTCGTAACTTTATTTCTCAATGTTGTAAGGCCATGAACTCAGCACATATGAAATCTACCAAGTTGGGAGTTATATTTCTCTCATATCAAAATCAATTCTGTAAACAAAATCCCACACCTACATAGTGGGAAGGAATTTTTTGTGTAGAACAACATAGGAAGTAGATAGTGTTCCTACAGCCCAGAGGAGTTAAAAGCAAAGGTGCTCTTGGATGGACAGTAAAGAAATGGTCTTGGTCTTGGATTTGAACCCCAGATTGGTCACCTATCTGACTGCATGATGCTGCACAAGTTGCTTAAGTTCTCTACGGCTGTTTCCACATCTGTAAAACGGGATAACAATAATAGTACCTACGGGCCGGGCGTGGTGGTGCACGCCTTTAATCCCAGCACTCAGGAGGCTGAGGTAGGAGGAGCGTTGTGAGTTTGAGGCCAGCTTGGGCTACAACGCAAGCACAAGGCCGGCCTGAGCTACACAGTGCGACCCTGCCTCAAAAAACCAGGGCCGGGAGTTTGGCTCAGCGGCTTACGTGCCTGTCAGGCAGGCGCGAGGTTGTGAGTTCAATCCCTGGTACCACACACACACACACACACACACAAATAATAATAGTACCTACACTAGGGCCAGCGATTTAGCTCAGTGGCACAAATGCCTGCCTGACAAGGGCAAAGTTGTGAGTTCAATCCCTGGTACCAAAAAAAAAAAAAAGTATCTACAATACTATTGGGCAATGTATATAAAACATGGGGCACAGAGTAAGTACTCTGTATTATTTTACTTTCAGCACTCTCCCTTAGCATTCTTCTGTGCTGTGCCCCGGCCTCAGAATCCTTCTCAACACAGCCTTCTAGGCATCTATTATCAGTCAGTTGTCTCAGATAAAACAAATCTGCTATTCCTGCCCTAGGATCTGGGTCTACTGTTTACTACCGTAGCGTTTGCTTTTTGCTTCTACTACACTATGCTACTAATCATTTTACATACCTAAAAGAATGCACAAAGACAGTCACATATCCAAGATGCGGCTTCAGTAACACATGCCTCAATCCCTCAATAAGATCTTGGCCTGAACTGAGCATCTCCAGGGAAGAAAATCCCTGGAAACAAGGCATACATATCAAATGTCTACAGGGAGAGACCCATAAGAGGGGAAAAACAAAAGACAAAAAACAACAACAACAACAAAAAACAGCGATTAGCGATTACTGCTTTGAAGCAACAATGGATGGGGCGTTCCACAGCCTGTCTGCTAGGAGTTTAACCAATCTGGCTGGAAAGTAGATGTCAGTTTCACTGCCATTTCCTCCTTGATGTATTCATTGTACCTATTACACTATCACAGCTCTTGTAGTGTTTTTGTGCTTATGTGTCAGTCGTCTAGCTACAGTAGTCTATAAACTCCTTGAGTGGCATTATACTTTATCCATCTTGGTATTATTAGGCATAGCACAGTGTCTGGTACAAGAGGAATAGGTGCTTCAGAAGGGTTTTTTTGCGGTTGTGCATTGCCAGGGATCAAACCCAGGGCCTAACATACAGTAGGCAAACAGTCTACCACTGAGCAAGACTTCTAGACCAGTGCTTCAACTGTTTGATGAATAAATTGATAAAGGAACAAACCTTCACGGAGAAAAACATAAAAGCAAGCGGAAAAGCTAAAGGTGTAGATAACAGAAAAGTTGAGAAACTAAGTGAGTTAGGCTAGAACTTTACAAGGAAGGGTTTGGAAAGGAAAGGTATTCTACACAAACCAGAAAGCACCAACAAAGACTGCGATTAATCAGAAACAGTACACAATATGTTACAGTCAGAAAGAGCCTAAAACATGATTTAGACCAACAGTTCAGTTATCATAGAGAAGGTATAAACATTCACTAAAAAGCATATACCACCAAGCATTTGAGTCAACATAACACATTCACTAAATTAAAGCTGTTACTATTAGTCAAAAACAGTAATTATCAAATACTTGTTGGTACTTAGCATATGCACATTCTGAATGAAGAGAATACAACAATGAGCAAGATAGACTTCAACTCTGGTCTCTCATGAAGTTTAGTCCAGAGCAGTGATGGTGAACTTTTCAGAGATCAGGTACGAAACTGCAACCCAAAATCCACTTATTTATCATAAACAGTCAATGCTGCAATTAAATCTGAACATGGAGGTTTCAGCTTACAAAAAAGAAAAAAAAACCTCTACATTTACATCTTTTGGCTTAAAAGAAAAACATAGTAACACATGTGCCATAGGTCCACCACTGGCCTAGTGGGAAAGAGACAATTACAATAATGCTTGGTAGGGCTGGACTAGGGGAAGAATAGAGGGCACTGAAGGAACAGAAAGCTGAGTTACTCAATCAGTGGGCTCCTTGTTTTGTTTGTTTGTCTACAGTTCTGGGGATGGAACCCAGGGCCTTGTGTGTGCTACACAAGTGCTTTACCACTGAGCTATACCCCTACCCACTTTTACAAATTTCAGTTTGAGACCGGGTCTCACCAGGTTGCCCCAGCTGGGCTCAATCTTGTGATCTTCCTGCCTCAGTCTTGCCTTTAGTTGGAATTACAGGTGTGTGTTATCAACCTAGTTAGTTCTTTAGTTTTCCAATTGTGGCTTCAAACGTCCTACAGCAATGGTTGTGAACCTATGCCACATGTGCTGCAGCCGGCTGTTTGCTATCACTGAAACCAGCCAGTGCTATCACTGTCACTGTCCTAGAGGTTCTGTTGAGTTCTTTCAAGGACCACAAGGCTTCAGAGTGAGACTTCGTTTGAATAAAGCCATCCATGACTTAATAAAGATTTTAAAATCTAGTCCAATCTTTCAAGAAGAGTAAAATAGGGTCCAAAGAGGTAAATTTTCACTTGTGGTAATAATACTTCCAATTAGTTGCAGATTGGGATACCAGCTTTGAGCTCTTGAACTGGAACTATTCACTGATCTGCTTGATATCACATCATTTTGGCAGATGACAAGGCACAAACAGCAGACACAATCAGAATCCACAGGCACTGGCCAGGAGAGCTGGTCCTGATTTGGTACTGCTGCATTTTTCTACCTTAGGTCCTAAACTAGCTCTCCAGGCCAAGAAGATGCCTCTAATTCCTCTCCGAGGCCAGCCAGCTGCTTCTTGGAGAAATCACTGGCTCCAGGGATAGGTTGGCTTTTGGGTCCTCTGGTCAGTACTCACAGATTATCCTACTAACATCCTCACAGATGCTGGTTTGGCAAGTCATGAAACAGAACTCAGCTTAGCCAGTCATCACACCCTGCTTTTACCTGGCAGAAGGTGCACAGACCCCTCTCTTACTTCCCTAACTACTGCTAATCATTCCTTATGACCAAGGGTTCAGCAGAATCAAATTATCAGTAAATTAAAGAATCTGTACAGAGGGAAAAAAACCCAACTATTCTTATGGTTAATCCTCCATTTTGATCCTTCAGGAAATAAATGCCACTTCATGTTTTGGAAAGAGGACTTCACACATAAAGGGCAGTTTCCACTGGTAAAATGAGTCTACAGTTTGGATTTTTAAATTGAGGGGTGACCGACACTTCAGAATCTGGAAATGTGGACTTAAATCTTAGTGACACCTCTTAGTAGTTGCAGACCCTTAGCACATCTTACAATCCTTGGAACCTCAGTCCTTCAATTATAAATAGGGAATAGTAAGAGAACTTCAAGAATTTGAGGTTCTTGAAGATAGACAGGGTGTTGCAAACTTGTAATCCTAGCACTCAGGAGGCTAAGGCAGGAGGCTATGAGTTCAGGGCCAGGGAGGGCTACAAACGGAGTCCAAAGCCAGTCTGAACTGCATAGAGAGACTCTGTCACAAAAAGACAAAAAAAAAAAAAAAAAGAATTCAAGGTTCAAAAATCCTCAATCTCAGACACTTATCAAATAGCGATATCAATGTTTACATGATATAACCAAGGTCATACAATTTTAAATTACCTAACCCTATAGCACAAATAGAGTTAGAAATGGAAACAAGGGGGTCAGCACAGCACAGGTACAAGTGGGTCTGAATCTGTAGTACCTTACTCACAAACTGTAAAATCCTGGGACAGTTTCTTAACTTTACCAACCTCACCTTCCTCATGTACAAGAGGAAGTTAACACCATCTAACATATACAGCTGCTGTATGGGCTCATTATGGCAGGACTCAATATCTCTCTTATTCTCTCTCACGGGGTATCAAACCCAGGGCCTTTGCAACCAGCTCTTTTTTTGTTTGTTTGTTTGTTTTTGTGACAGGGTCTCATTAAATCACCACATTGCCCAGGCTGGGCTCAAACTTGCCACCCTTCTGCCTCAGTGCCACAGTGATTAAAGGAATCCATCACCAAGCCAGGCAGTCTTTTGTACATAGCTCTTTCCTAAACCCTCTTTTCTAGTCACCTCTCCAAAGCAGATAATTTAGCAATGCCTAAATTATCTCTGAGCTTGTTAAGAAAGTAACAATGAAAACAGCCTCCCCAAAAGGAAAGAAATATGAATCAACTGCATCCCAGACTATGTTTCACAGTAACATTTGATTTTGGAAAACATAGGTACATGCTGAAGAATACATCAGAGTACTGTGAATTCTATCAAAGTAGATAAAAAGTGCACCAACCCCATCTAGCCAGGCTACTCACTACTCTGGTAATCTAAGCTCCACAGTAGGGTCTATCAACCAAGCAGAAAGTGCAACAGGGAGGCAACTGCGATGTCACATGCAAATCACTGCATTTTTTGTAAGTTCCGTCTTTAATTTTTCAGCTCAAGTGCACCTTATCTTTTTTTTTCCTTCAATCAGGTTTTATTGGTACATTTTAGATATACGTAATGATCACATTCATCCAGAGACTATTTACCTGCACATGATATAACTTGATTCTTTTTATTTTCCATTCCCCCACTCTCCCTTCAACTCCTTTCCCTCCCCCTTTACAAGAGTTTTGTTTCCATTTTTTCCTTTTTTTCTTACTTTTTAAAAAAAATTTTTCCCTTCCTTTCTTCCTCCCCCCTCTGTATTCCCCTCCCCACTTGAACATTTTCTTTCTGTTTCATAATACCTATTACACACTTTGGTCCTTATTTACACTTTCGGTTTCTCACACCAGAAAACAATGTGGTATTTACGTGTGTGTCTGATTTATTTCACTTAAGTGTATGGTTTCAAGGCAAATCCATTTACCTAGGAATGTCTCAAGCTTATCCTCACTGGATTACAAACTGGTAAAGATCTTGTGTTACACATCTTTGAATTCACATACACAACACACCGTAGGTCCCCTTAATTCCACATTAAATGATTGATTTTACCCTTTCTTTCACTAGAAAAGAATAAAAAGAAATAGGTAGGGAAACATTAGGGGAAACTTGTACACACAACTTAAGGTCTGCCAGACAGATCTCTCTCATTTCAGACTAACAGGGATGACTTATTTCTGCTTCCCAGAGTTATTTTCTTAAATGCACAGAGAGGACAGAACTAGTTCCTACAGAACTTCCAGACAATAGATTATATTGTTTCTCAACGAATACAAGATTTCTAAATGAATGCCAGCTGTTTCATATAAAGTTGACCTCTAGACAGCACACTCAGGAAAATATACTAATAGTAACTCTTACGTCCTTAAAACAATATATATAAAAAGAAGCAAAAATCAAAAATGTCTTACATGAAAACTTTCATTTTTCTCCTTCAAAACTTTTGCTCTTTATCTCAGTGAACCCTAAATATAACTAAATGTCTCTTTGAAAGAGATGAATGTAATCATCTAAAAGAAACCCCATGGCTAACAAACCATAAATAATAACTTCAACACAGCATTTATTCTTTTCAAGGTGCTTTCAAATATATCTGATTGGGGCAGGGGATTTAGCTCAGTGGTGCAGCACCTGGTTGCGTGAGATCCTAAGTTTGATTCCCAGTACCTAAGACAACAACAAAAATCTTACTGAACCACAGCCAAATGTAGTAACATAAACTTAAAGCTGGAAGGGTCCCTGGAGGTTATCTCCACAACCACCCCTTCTCACCAACCAATACCCAAACACCTTTAGTCTCTAGAGATTGGGAGATAGAGAACTACAATGCTAAATTCCCCTGTGCTTCAACCATCTGTCAGTTTCTCAGGTTCTTCCCTCTATGCTGATGATCACAAACACTTAAAGCAACCAAGTTAACCCAACACTAAATAACAGCCTTTGTTTCCTAAATTCACCTTCTTTCTCTAAGTTTCATCAGCAGTTCTCCCAACTCTTCCCCCGACCAGTCAGGGGCATCTAAGATCCTGACCTCTCAGAGATGGCACTAGTTCCATCTCTGTCAATCATCTTCCTCCAATCTCTCCATACAGTCTTTACCCACATGCTGTCCACTCAAAGACCACAAGCAACTCTAATTCTCATGGTCCCTCAGGCCTCAGAATTTTTTCCCCTTTCCTTTCTCATCTTTTTTCGCTGCCTCTCAGACTTCTTTTCAAACTCAATGACTCGTTCCTCCCAGTAGTCCTTCAAAGACCACTGGTAATTCAATATACCAGTCACAAAATGCCTAATAAATAGTTAAATGCTATTAGAACACTTTCAAAGTTCACTTTCAGGGAACTCAAAAATGAGAGACAGACAGACAGACACAGACAGATACGAGCGCAGACAGACACAGACACACAGAGTGACTAACAGAGATAATAGTTGACGACTAACAAGCTGGGCACTGTGGAGGCAGATGGACCACAAATTCAAGTCCTGCCTGGGCAACTTAGTGAGACCCTGTCTCAAAATAAAAAGTAAATGTATAAGTAAAAAAGAGAAGCTATCATTAATCCTTTTAGATTCAACAAGTCTAGGAAGACTTGCCTATCCTAAACTGAAGTGATTCCTTTTCAGTGACACCATTCTACTCTGGTGCCATGACGAGTCGTCTTGTCTGTCTCCCACCACTACACAGTGGTCTCAACGAGGAGAGGGTCTCTTTTGTCCTTAGCACTTAGCCCAGGACCCAACGCAAAAATGATATTTAATATTTGTTAAATGAGTGAGTGGATGATTTCCGGTATACAATAACTCATTCGTTCTTTAGTTGACCAAAACTTTACTGAACACAGATTATTGTACAAAGTCCTAAAATGCGAGGATAAACAATAAAATAGCCCCTACGTAAAAATAAGTCAAAGCTGTAATTCTAGTAGATTAGCACTTTCCAAATCTGCATCCTCGACCTGTACTGCAAGCTTACAGCCCTCTCCCAAAGTGAAAACCCGGCCTTACCTCGCAGAAGGCCACGCCCCTCCAACTCTTAAACTACCTGTCAGCCCTGCAGTCCGACCCTAGGACCCCTAGCTAATGTCTCAAAGTTTTAACACCCCAACTGCTTCGGCATCTCTTCCAGTCCTCCATCTCCACCCCGGAGGACACTGCAAGTCTTCTATTCCAATGACTGCCACGAAGTCCCAGAGTCCGGAGTCCTTCGCGCACCCGCGCCCCGGTCACCTCCTTCTTCCCCATCAAGATGCTTCCCATCTCTCCTAGAACTCCCTTTCCCAATAGCTCACTTTCCCTCCCTTCGTTTTCAGGCCGGGTCTCCCCTTTCCTCGTCTCCCTTACCTCATCTAGCTCCCGTTCCGCAGCAGCACCTCCTCCAACATCCACCTCCACCACTGCCGCCATCTTCAAGGCTCGCCCCCTCCCCACCGCCCCGCACTAGCCAGCTGCTTCCGCCGCTCAAGGGCTTCTAGCCAATCGGTGAGGCGGACTCCAGCAGAGTGGGTGGAGCATCAAGATTGGCGGAGACCTGTCAGGGACCAAGAGACCGTCTACTTGCTACTCTCTTTAGTATTAAAGAACGAGGATTCCTGTGTACTTCCAAGCTTCAGCAGGGAGGTACGCGATAATGAACAATTTGGTTTGTATTATTTTTAGTGCAAATATGTCACCAATTCCCCCGTTTGGGAAGCCAAACGGGAAAGTCGCTAAATGAGAACTTTTGCGACGCTCCCTCACGTGGGCTCTAAGGAATGAAGCGTGGTGATTAGGCACTACATTTCCCACACTGCACTGAATATGACCTGGAAGCTTAAATTCAGTGCTCTTGACCGGAGAATTGTAGTGAGTGAGAATACACCAAAAAAACAAAAAACAAAAAAACCCTCCACGTGTACTTTTCTAGCTATAGTGCCTGCTTTCTAACCTCTATGGGAATCATTTTTCAGAAACGGCAGCTTCTTTAGACCCCAGAACTAATTCCTGCACTTCGGGAGGCGGAGAGTGGCGCTGGAGGGTGAGAAGACAGGGGTCAGAGGGCGGAATTGGCGGGAGAATGTTTGTGGTCCCAATTTGAGACATCTGTGATTCCTTGAGGTTCGAGGTCCTGGGTGAGAAGCGTGGAGGGCTGTTGAAAGTGAAAAGGGGTGGCCACCAAGGAGGTGGGTAGAGCAGTCTCAGAGCAGCCGAGAGCAGAGGAGCCTCGTGGCGCCTGCACAGCCTCCAGGCTGCTTTTTACTTAGCCTGTCTGGCTTCCCCACACATCACGGTACTCTTTCCTTCCCTACGTCCTGCGTCCCCAGCTCATACCTTTACCCACCTTCCTGTTCGCCTTATTCTTTTGCCCCACCCCCTCTTACCCCTTCGTAACTGATTTTCTACACCCTTTTCTTTGCACATGTGACTTAGGTACCAAACTTGTAGCTTCAGTTCACATACCCCTGAGCTGGATCTATCTAGTGAATAAAGGACCAGGATGACCTGTTGACTTGCAGAAGCCTAGAATGCCAGTTAACTTTATTTAGGGGCCAACCGGAAGTTACAGGGCACTAGTTATACCACCTACGGACATATTTACTTCAAAGAACAACAAATTATCATATGAAACTTCTTAACAGAAAACTATAAACACTGTAATCCCGTCATCGCAGATTGACTGTTGACATGACCTATTTGCCTCATTTTTTAAAAGATAAAATAATACAGCTAATAATTGAATTTAACCAGTTGTACTCTGAGGCCATTAATCTCTCATCTTCCCCAGAAACAACTGCTCTTATGAATTAGCTGTATAGTATCCAAGTCCATTTAAAAAATGTTATACGTGTATCCATAAACTATATAGTATAACATTATTTCTTTCATATGTATGTGTGTGTGTGTGTTTTTCATGGTAATGGAGGTCAAACCCAGGGCCCTGCCCATGCTCGGCAAATACTTTACCATTAACGTACATCCCAACCCCTCATTTTGCTTTTTAATGAACATAAATTCTATTTTCTATGTATTGTTCCATAATTTAATTCTTTCAGTATATTTTTGAGACCTAGTTATGTTTATGTATATTTATATCTGATTCATTCCTAAATGTTATACAGCAGTGTTTGGTTGGTTGGGTTTTGTTTTTGTTTTTGTTTTTGTTTTTTGCGGTACCGGGGATTGAATTCACAGCCTCGCGCCTGCCAGGGCAGGCGCTTAAGGCACTGAGCCAAACTCCCGGCCCTGGTTTTTTGAGGCAGGGTCGCACTATGTAGCTCAGACCGGCCTTACGCTCGCGCTGTAGCCCAAGCTGGCCTCGAACTCACAACGCTCCTCCTACCTCAGCCTCCCGAGTGCTGGGATTAAAGGCGTGCGCCACCACGCCCGGCTGGTTGGTTGGTTTTTGAAGACAGGGTCTCCCTATCTTTAGTTTAGGCTGGTCTTGGAGCTCACTGCAGTCCTGCCTCAGCCTCCGAGTGCTGTCATGCATACTGCACTTGGCTGTACAGTAGTTTATTGTAGGATATATAAGATTTTCTTTATTCATCCTTATGAGTGGACATTTGAGTTTTGTGAGGGTTTTTTTTGGTTTTTTTTTTTTTTTTTTTTTGGTATCAGAAGTACTGTCTGTGTCCTTTTATGTACATGAGTAGCTTTAGATTATTTGAACAGAATTGTTTCTGTTGAATAAGTTAGCTACTAGCCACCTGATTACTATAGTCTTGCGTTGTAGCTAGTTAGATTTGAGATGTGCTGCAAGTGTTTAAGAGAGCAGCTGTTTCCCCACACTATTGCCGTTACCAGTCTTTTAAGTTTTTACCAGTCGTAGAGGTAAGAAATGGCATTTTTAAATTTCCTTTTTACCAGACAGACTGAGGACTTTTTTAATATGAGTTTTTGGTCATTCAGATTACATCTTATGTGAATTGTATGTTTATGTCTTCTCCCCAGTTTTTATTGGTTTGCTTGCCCTTTTATTGACTTGTAGTTTTTAAAAATATGGATTCTGAATAAGTATCCTTTTTCATTTAGCCATTGTATTTTAACCTGGTTTATGTTATCGTCAAGTATTGCTATTCATGTTTTAATCCATTCAGGTGTACTTTTTAAATATATTACAAAGTAGGGTCTACTTTCATTTTTCTTCATATCGTCAACTACTTTCTGAACACCATCTATTTATCTTTTTTGACAGAATCATGATCCTACTCTACTTTATAAATTACAGGTTGTAAGTTCCTATCTATGAGTCTGTTTCTAGAATCTATTTACTAGCTTTTATAGACAGTATGTTTTAATTATGTAACTATAATTTTTTCAAAGAATTTGATACCCTGACTCTTGGAGCTTTCTTTTTAGAATTGTCTTAGCAGTTTGTAACACATTATTTGTTGATGAATTTGTCATGTTTGCCAGAAACTTCTACTGAAATTCTGATTTGAATTATAGACCACTCTGTCAGTGGATATTTATTGATGCCTACTGTGTTTTGGATCATCTCTTGAGGTATAGCACAAAGATCCATATTCTCAAAAACCTCAGTATATAACAAGGGGAACATGGGACAAACAAGCAATTACCAACAAACAGGAGCAACAGCTTTTGTTAGGGTAAAGATGTCTGAAAGAATTTAATCCCTTGTGAACTATAAGCAATTTGACAGATGATGAATTTTATTCAAATGTTTGTATGTGTATTCACCCCTGTGTATCCAGCATTTACTACAATGCTGGTACATACTAGACAATTCCCAAACATATTAACTAAATTAAATATCCACAATTAACACTTATAGAGTCCCAAAGCCAAGAATGTGGTTTTATCTGTTTGTTGGTGATGAGAGAGGTCAGAATTTGTCACATCAAATGACAAGCATATACAGGTGAAATATCCTTTATCTGAAATATTTGGGACCAGGAGTATTTCAGTGTTGTTTTGTTTTGCTTTGTTTTGTTTTGTTTCAGATTTTGAAATATTTGCATATGCATTGTAGCAGTTAAGGTGAAGTGTCAATTTGACTGGTTTTGGGCTCCACCCAGGGATTGGTGGAGCACATTTCTGGATGGGTTTGGGTGGGTCATGAAGATGTGGCCTTGAGGGTTTTCTCAGGGCCATTGCCCTTTCCCTCTTTGGCACTATTCACTCCTCTGTATCCCCAAAGCCATAATCTGATTATCTTTGCTCCACCACGCTCCCCTACCATGGTGTTTCTGCCTTGGAGCCAGCTATCATGGATTAAACCCTCCAAAACTGTGAGCCAAATTAAACCTCTCTGTCCTAGGTGCTTTGAGGGGCCAAGCTCAATGAATATTTAAGTACTACCAGTTAGCAAGGGATTTTACATCAGTAAATCATTGAAGATTTATAATAGAGGAATGACCTAATCAAAAGTTAGTTTAAAATGATTTATTAAACAGAACAGAAGAGAGTTGTATTGCATACCTAATCAAATATTTGTTGCCCATCCTTACTATGTGCTGGGCTCTAGGGATCTAAAGATGAATGATTTAAGCTGCAATTCATGTTCTTGGGAGCCCACCTACATACAAATCCAATATTAACATATTAATATATTATTTTATACTTGCTGCTCTGTTGCTTTGAGGTTGAATTCCAGTTGTTTCACATTTATTGGAGTCTTATTAGGTGCTCTAGATCTGTTCCCTGTCCATCGCACCCATCAGACCCATGGTGGTATCAGTAATGGTCTGGAGGCTAGGGATGTAGCTCATGGCTTACATCCCTTGAGGCCATGGATTTGATCTCCACTAACACAGAAAGGAACAAAGGAAAAAGGAAGGGGAGGGAGAAAAAAAGAGAGACAGAAGAAAGAGAGCACCTGTCTAGCAAGTGCAAGGTCCTGAGTTCAACTCCCAGTACCAAAAAAAAAAGAAAGAAAGAAAGAGGATGAGAGGCCAACAACTACAAATAACTCCTATTATCAGAGAAATAGTCACAAGTAGTTTTTGGTTTTTAGAGAGAGAGATGGTGAGAGTGAAAGTGAGTTTCACTATATAATTGAACCCACTGTGTAGACCAGACTGGTCTCAAACTCAAAGTGATCCTCCTGCCTTAGCCTCCCAAGAGCTGGGACATGAGCTACCATGCCTAACCTATGAATAGTTTATTTATTTTTTTGTTCTTTTTCAGGAGTAATGTGAAGACTTGTTCTGTAAACTGATGAGACCAAAACATTGGCTTTGCCAAAGGGGTAACAGAAGAAATCTTTAGAGAAAGCATTTTGCCTTGCACTTGGGATAGCTGCTAGACCTATCATGGCTCCTGTGAAGATCAGCCACGTGGTATCATTTTCGTCTCAGGTATATTGATCCACAGGCATGAGTTTTTTTCTTGATGACTAAAAGGAATGAAAAAAAGGTAGAGACTTGCTTCCACTTGCAGGAAATTCCCAATCTCATAGAAGGGCCATTGTGTCTCCTCCGAGGATTCCAAATCTAAAGAGAAAAATATCCCTTGACTTTGGGTTGTTCCCAGAACAATGCTGAGAGCACAAAAGAAGTATTCCCAGGAGTTGAAGGTAAAGAAGCACCCTTGGGATTCCTCCCATAGTTTGAAGGGAGCTAGCAAGTCCCTAGGCCCAGAATCTGTACAAGGGTCCTAGAAGGAAAGTCTAGTCACTGTCATTGAAAGCAAAGCAGGACCTGCAAGATCATCTCTGACCTGTGAGGAGATCAAAACCACCATCAAAAGTGATCTCATCCTCCTCCCTAAAAGTTTCAGTAATTCTTCCTTTGGCTAGTCCTAGGCCCTAGGCCCAGGGGTGATCTGCTGTGGGGATTCTTAGAGACCTCCCACCCTTTTCTCTGCTGCCTTTGCTGCATCCATTTACCCCTCCTCTTTTCTCTTCCCCTTCTCTTGCCTTGGTCTTTTTCAAGGGATGCCGTTGGACTTTTGAGGGATAAGTCCATTGTAGCAGTGTCATTTGAAAGGTGGGATGTAGAATAGCCCTGGCCCCTGAGTTCCAATGACAATATTGCTTGTTAGTCATTATGAAAGTCAAAAACATCACCATACATTTCAGGAAGACCTTTAGAGGGACTTTAGGAACTATGATATGAACCTCTATTCTGAGTGAAATAAAGTAAGAATTATACTTGCCCTGCTTGGGATTGAATCCAGGGCCTTTGCACTGAGCTACATCACAAGGCTTTTTTTTTTTTTTTTTTTTTTTTTTTTTTGAGACAGGGTCTCTCAAAATTGCCCACACTGGGCTCACACTTGGTATTCCTCCTGCACCAATCTCCCAGAGTGCTAGGATTATAAGAGTGCACCATCATGCCTGGCTTGAATAGTTTTTCTCATAGACTCTTAGCCCTGTAAAATGCTAGAGAATATTATAGTTATCTTCTAACATCATGGTTTTCAAACTGTACTCTGTGTGGGGACCAACTTCTAGAATTTGAAAGGAGAGTAGGACAAGTATTTCTCCAACTATCTCCCTACCCTATTCTTTAACCAAAGCTATGCTTTTAATTGTTGGGGAAAAAAAATTTCAGGTCCAAGTATTTAGCTCAGCGGCTAAAGTGCTTGCCTGGTAAGGACGAGGTTGTGAGTTCAATCCCCGGTACCAAAAAAAAAAAAAAAAATTCAGTTAAAACAGAAGATTTTATTACTGAAACAAACATGATTGGAAGACACCTCTCCATATTATTATAAGCAGCGAAGTTAAATAGAAATTAGTATACAGTCAGAGAACGATTGGACCCTCAAGTCAGCAATAAATAAATAATAGACATCGGAATTATGCCTGGAGGCAAATCTGAAGAGAGCCAGGCCTCAGGAGGGAGATGCAATTGCCAGGCCTATGAGATAAACAGCAACTTGAGATTATACTATAATTAGTACCAGTTGGCCCAGTGGGCCCAGAGAGGCATCAGACACATAGGTAGATGACCAGAACACCTGGACCCATACTCCTCTCCCTTTCTAAGAATTCCTTTGTTCTTTCCATCTATGTGACTTGTTTCCCTGTTGGATCAATACTAGCCAAGTGGATACACTTGTAATACTATAGGTTGATTGTAGTTTGACCCACGCTGTACCCATGTTGTGACTTTGCTATATAAATTACCCATGACAAATGGCCTCAGTGGGACCTCTTCCTGGAAATCCAGAAGCTATTCTTGTTCCCCTTATTTCCAATGAAACTTCTTATTTTCCTCCTTTGTTTTACCACTTCATTCCCCAGTGTTGTGAAACCAAGAACTCAGCGCATTAGGCATCTAACAGGTTGGGAGTTATAGTTTTCCTGTATTAATATCACTATTGGCTGGTGAGCACGCTGGGTCTGGCAGCTCCTGTCCTTGCATGCATGCCTGCAGCTTGGGCCTTCGGTCTGACCATGCCTTCAGTTTGGAAGGGTTGCAGAATGATCTAGAAGAGGGAAAAGTGTTGCTGAAAAAGGCCACTAGGAAGAGGGTACATGATGCCCTGACAGCTGAAAAATCCAAGATTGAAACAAATAAAGAATAAAATCCAGCCGGGCGTGGTGGCGCACACCTTTAATCCCAGCACTCGGGAGGCTGAGGTAGGCGGAGCGTTGTAAGTTCGAGGCCGGCTTGGGCTACGACGCCAGCGCAAGGCCGGCCTGAGCTACATAGTGCGACCCTGCCTCAAAAAACCAGGGCTGGAAGTTTGGCTCAGTGCCTTAAGCGCCTGCCCTGGCAGGTGCGAGGTTGTGAGTTCAAGCCCCGGTGCCGCAAAAAAAAAATAAATAAATAAAATCCAACAAAAATCACAAAAGAAACCAGAAACTCGACAATGAAAAACCAGCTGCTTTGGTTTTTCATTGTCATCACAACAGGATATGCAGTGAAAATTAGTAATTATGGATGAGATTGGTCAGATAAGTTTGTGAAAATTTACATTACCTTAACTGGAGTTCATCAAGTTCCTGCTGAGAATGTACAGGTGCATTTCATAAAGAGATCATTTGATCTTCTGGTAAAGTCTAAATGGGAAGAGTTACTGTATGACTGTGAACAATCTCTTGAAACCCATCTCTGTGGAAAACAGTTAAAAAAAAAATCAAGACTGATACAGTTCTTATATACAAAGCACTGAACACGTGGTGGGAGTACTTACCTCAGGTTGAGAACGAGTGCAAAGAAAAAAGCCATCCTGCGAAGCTGAAACAGATCCTAGGGAGGGATTAATGAATGTTCTAAAGAAAATTTATGGAGATGGAGATGATGACATGAAGTGAAACATTAATAAAGCGTGGATGGAATCAAGAGAAAAGCAAGCCAAAGGAGACACAGAATTTTGAGACTTTTAAGTCCTTTTGAGAATTACGATATGCAAATACTGATATTTCCAGTAAGGGGATTTTGGCAAGCTACACCTAGAAATTTGACAGATAATTACCAAGGCTTCAAAGTAAAGGCTATAAGCCGGGCGTGTGAGTTAGATCCCTGGTGCCACAAAAAAAGAAAAAAACAAAGTAAAGGCTATAAATTCTCCATCTTTTACTGATGGATTTATTTAAATAAGACATGCATATTAAACACTTCCTCCAAAGATAGTTTCATTAGTACCCTGGTCATTTATTCAAGAAAGAGTTATATAGTGTTCTCAATGAAATATAAAAATCAGATCTTACTTAATGAAAACAATATATTATGTGTATTTTTGTTCAGTAAGGAGGTGGAAAACAAAAGTATTTGCTTGCCTGTGAGTTACACATGTCAATTCCCACTAATATAAGAGCAAGAGTAAAACTGAATTTTTGTATAAAATTCAAATTTGTGCCTGTGCTTCCAATTTGCTGTGGAGCAGGTGAACCCCCATTACCAGCTTGAACAGTGAAAATACCAGGGATTTCCTTGCACTAGTAAGCCAATCACAAATGTTTCTATCTAGAGATTTAAATGTATTTGTTTATGAGTATAGAATTGAAATAATAGTAGACAAGCATCTTTATATAGTACCAGTTAGTAAGACTTACCATGGATCAGATAGCTTACAAAACTAATCACCATAAAGAAAAAATAGTTAATTTGAAAATCCATGTATTCCTATGTTCAGTACAGTTACATTTTTATGTAAAAAAAATCACTATTCATTTTCAAACATCTTATAAATGAAAAGATATTAGTATAGTATGAGCTAAAATCTCTCGTTTCAAGCTGGGCATGGTGGCGCACACCTGTAATCCCAGCACTCGGGAGGAGGATCATTGTGAGTTCGGGACCAACCTGGGCTACAAAGTGAGCTCAAGGCCAGCCTGAACTGCGTAGTGAGAACCTGTCTCAATAAATAAATAAATAAATTAATTAATTAATTATATATATCTTGTTTCAGAGACCTACAAATTGTGCTTTTGTTGGTTATTTTATTTGGCCCTGGGTAAGTTTCAGAACTTTCCTAAGCTTTAGTTACTGATCTGTTAACTAAGAAATAATCATAGTAACCATCATGAGGATTAAATGAGTTAGTCTGGTAAATGAGGTCACCATAAATGCCTTCCATAATAACCACTTGGCACCTGGTTCCTGGGTTCCTGTGGATTTCCATCTGTGTCTTTCCATCATGTTAGGATGCCTTAAAAGGTTTGGGATTTTAGGGATCCCTTATCATGGATATCTTTTTTATTTTACCCCTGGGCTCTGTAAGATTCCTGATTTTTTTTTTTTTCTTCTCCTCTCTGACTTAGGATCCCAAATATCCTGTGGAGAACTTACTGACCCCAAATAGTCAGAGAGGACCTTGGCTCAGCTGCCCTCAGGACAAAAGTGGGCAACTGAAAGTGGAACTACAGCTGGAGAGGGCAGTGCCCATTAGCTATATTGATGTAGGTGAGTAAGTTCTCTGGGATCTGGGAGCCTCTGATGGAAGACACAGGATTGATGATCCCTTCTACCCACTTCACTCAGATGTCCCAGTCCATTCTGTCTGAGCTCTGTCTGGGTATGAAGGAGAAATGGGGCCTTTCCCCTTGGGGCAGTTGGGTTTGGAGAGCTCCATGATGAATGTTGTACCTTGCATTGTGCAGTGTTCCTGCTTTGCTTTGATTCACATGGTCTGAGTAAAGCCTTAGAACATTGGCATGATTATAAATGCCAACAAATAGAATCTTCCTGTATTTCTCAGTATTAGTGTCAAAAGGATGCTGGAACAGTGACTTGCATGTAGTTTGTGGACTGAGAAGGTTGACTTTACAATTCTCTGGAATAGATAGGATTAGGGTTTAAAAAAAAAAAAAGAAAGAAAAAGAAACGAAACGAATTCTCTGGAATAGGTTTTGAAGACCGCTGGTCTCAGCTTTCTTATGACAGAAAGATATTGAGCTCCTTAGCAGGAGAGAATTTAGCACTGCCTTCAGGGCCTGAGCATAGAGAGCACAGCCAGTCTCTTCAATTAGGGAAGGTTTCAGGGTAGGAGGTCATGGTGAATCTTTGCATTTTCATAGTGAGCTGAGTCTCCTCCTGTTTCAGTTACTAGTTCCCTGGGCAACTCCACGTATCTTGAGACCTTTCTGGCTTCCATCTAATTCTAGAGTGGAGGAATGTTATCTTCCCACCCCCTCTTCCTTCGCTGTCTTCAACTATTGCATTATCCTTATCCTTCTCTCGATCTTTCGTCCCCAGGTAACTGTGGCTGTGCTTTCCTGCAAATTGACGTGGGTCGTTCTTCCTGGTCTCTGGACAGACCTTTCGTCACCCTGCTCCCTGCAACCATGCTAATGTCCCTCGCTGACTCAAAGCAGGGGAAGAACCGCTCTGGAGTCCGAATGTTTAAAGATGGTAAATAGGGCAGAAGCAGGGGGTGTTTCTGAGAAAAAAGATGCAGTACTAGAAAGGGCTCTAATTGCCATTGGGTGTGAATTATGGAAAGGCACCTGGGCAAGTGACATAAGAGAAATATAACTGTCAACCTGCTAGATGTCAGATACACTGAATTTGTGTCCCCTGAAATTGAAGAATGAATTCCAAGGAACAATGAAGGTTAAAAGTAGGAAAGATTTATTGAGAGATAGATAGCTCCTGAGAGAAGGTGGGGGGTGGTGGTGGTGGTCCTGAAAGTGGGTTGCCACAAAAGTCACTTCTCTAAGAATGTTTTATAGAGTGAAATCACAAGATGGGTACAAAATCATGAGGCGAACACAACTTGGGTCAAACTATAATCAACCAGTATGATTACAAGGATAGCTGGTTAGCTAATATTGATCTAATAGGTAAGCAGGTCAGATAACGAGAGTACCTGAAAAGTACAAAGGCATTTTTGGGAAGGGATAGGTCCAGATGCTCTGGTTACCCACCTGGGTGACTGATGTCTAGCTGAACTTTACTGGACCAGGTGATACCAATTATAGTATAATCTCAAATTATTGCATATCCCTCAGGGAGGCACATAGGCCTGGTCATTCCATCTTTATTTTGAGGCCTGGTCTTCAACACATGCGCCTCCAGCCACAGTTGTAATGTGTTCTCTTTTGCACTGGCTCCTTCAAGGGCTAGTCGTGCCTGACTACCTATAATATTTGTACCTAACTTAGCTGCCTATAATACAGGGCTTCGTTGTATCTTCTTGTGGGGTGAATAGGGTAGTTAGTAGTCTGTGAGTTCTGCATGATGAGAATGTGTGATGGTTTGGGATATTTGTAAGCTATGAATTATATTTACCCATGACTTGTGATTTGATGGAACATGGTACAGAACACATTGTTTATGGATGACTGTGTTTTTGTTTATATAAATGTGTTTGAGCATAGTTAGAGATATATAAGTGATGAAGGGTATACAATGGTTATCATTAATAGCATATAATGTTTCTTGAATTGTGTTTATACTGATCTCTGTTCACTGGGCACAGAAACGTTAAGAGCTGGTTCCTGGTCTCTAGGATTTACAGTCTAGTAAAGATTTGTCTATATTTCAGTGGGAGGTGTTTGTAATGTGAGGGAACAATGATATCAGAAGGGTATGTGAGGTGAAGGGGACAAGGTGCTGACAAAAATGTGAGAAATTGATGATGTGAAGAGATTGTGATACTGGTGTTTGCCACAGTAAGTGACTGAGTATGTAGAGCAGTGATGGAAAACCTTTTAGAGACGAAGTGCCAAACTGCAATCCAGAACCCACTTATTTATCACAGAGTACCAACACTGCAATGAAACCTGAATACTGAGGTTTTAGTTTAGAAAAAACCAACTCTATGTTAACATCTTTTGTCTTAAAAGAAAAACACAGTAACACGATGCCATACATTTCTGCCACCACTGCTGTAGGGCATATGGTATTATGAGGAAGGTTGAGGTCTCATGGTCTGGGAAGGGACAATATCTTAGCTAATCCACTGGGCAAGTGGTCTCCCCAGACCTCAGCAATGCAGGTACCCCCTGTTAAAATGAGATATTGATGAGGTCCTTGGAGAGGTAGGGTGTCCCCAAGCTTGGAGCAATGTGGGACCATGTCAGAAGAGTCATGGTCACTAGGCAAAGCCACTGGGTCTGTGAGGGCCCTGACTGGCCTATTTGGCATGACCAATCCCTGAGCCTGAGGGGAATGTTTACTAATGACCCCATTCTTCCTCCTGTTGGAGTTTGCTCTGTACCACCTCTGTCGTTACTTTCCTTTCCTCAGTATTGACCTTCTCTTCCTTTCTCCCTCTATTAATCATTCCCTTTTTCCTTCAGTTTCTTTATTTTTCCCTCAAGATGATTTCCTGGCTCCAGCCTCTGGAGAATCATGGGATCGACTTCGCCTGACCTGCTCTCAGCCCTTCACACGGCATCAGCCCTTTGGCCTGGCTTTCCTTCAGGTGCGGTCCTCTCTGGATGCGTTAGGCGACCCTGTGGTGGGTCCTTCAGCCCCTAGGAGCTCTAGGCTGAGCCAGGTATGTACTATGGGGGACAAGGGTTAGTGTTTGCCTTCACTTTTCAGGTTTCTGGGTAGGAAGTTAGTGCTTGTTGAGGGGTGCACATACACACACATACAACAAAGTACAAGCACTAGCCAACTTG
Source organism: Dasyprocta punctata (assembly GCA_004363535.1). NCBI lineage: Eukaryota > Metazoa > Chordata > Mammalia > Rodentia > Dasyproctidae > Dasyprocta > Dasyprocta punctata. The sequence continues at coordinate 5,900 of RJWM01004198.1, read as the reverse complement.
GTGCCCTTTCTTACAAGCAGAAGTAAGGTAGTCCTCTTTCGGTTCTCACACAGGGAAGATGCCAGTGAGTGAGCCTGGAAGATAGTGTACATAAGCTGTAGAACCATTTGTGCTCTAACGAAACTCTTTGGATCTCACCTCAGCCTCATACTCTTACTTTATTTCTGAGTTCCTGTGCAGCCGTAGGTTTCTTGAGACTTTCCTTTCAGAACCTAAAAGCCCCAAGGCTCCCTTGTAATCTCTCAGTCATTGTCCCCTGACTCGCCTTGGAGAGCCATTTACATCTTTAGCTATGTGCCAGGAAATTTCGTTTGTTCTCTCTGTGTAGACTCCTCACAGAAGATTGGTGGGTTTCTGACCTTGTGGTTATATCAGTTTCCTTATCCTTTTCTCGACTAGTTTTCTGCTTATGTTTTCTTTTTTTTTTTTTTTTTTTTTTGCGGCACCTGGGATGGCTCGTGCCCGCCAGGGCAGGCGCTTAAGGCACTGAGCCAAGCTCCCAGCCCTGGTTTTTTTGAGGCAGGGTCGCACTATGTAGCTCAGGCCAGCCTTGTGCTCGCGTTGTAGCCCCTTATGTTTTCTTTTTACTCCTTTTCTGCTGCTTTCTTGTGACTGGTATTTCCATTTATCTTTCCAAGTCAATTCCTTCCACCATAATTGTCTCACAAACGAGTATGAATGCGTACTCAACCACACAAAGCTAGAGTCATAGAATCGTAGAGGTTAAAAAAAAAAAAAATGCTTAGAGATCCTAACTTCATTTTACATCCCAGATGGGGAAATTTTTATGTATTCAAAGTTACACAGTGACTCAGAGCCAAGTAGGGACTAGAAATCAGATCATGCTTCTTCCTACACACACAATAAATGTCAAACATTTGACAACCAAAAGAATCGTAATTTACAGAAGTAAACCCCATAAGAGTCACTCCTATTGAGGTTACTGAGAAAAAGAAGAAATGGTATTGGGGAGGAGAAAATAGAACTAGGTCAGGGAGAATATGATGCTTTTGTAGTGCAGCCTTAGGAGAGACCCAGAACACTGAGACAAAGTAAATTTTGGCTATGATTTGCTCTTCCATTGTCAAGAAGGCTAAAAACTGTACAGAGACCCAAGGAGGCAGGTAAGTGTGCTCTATCAGATTCTAATATCGAAGTGGTAGGAGCTAACATGAATGGAACTAGATCCCTGTGATCCTGACTTTTCAATAAAAAGGAAACTACGAGATTAAGGACCTATCTTGTTCTATAATGCATTCCAGGCTCCTAGAACACTGCCTGCTACAAAGTCAGCTTTTAGTTCAAATGTTCATTACATAAATGACCTTTCGGGGGAATTGTAGATAAAGTCATGTAAAATTTTACCATCCAAATGGGACACTGTGAGGGTACAAGACAAACAAGAGCCTCCCAGTCTTTCCAATTTTGGCCATCTAAATTCTAAATTACTATACCTTCTGGGACATGATGGGATTGAGGAGGAAGAGTGTTAGCAGCCCCAAGCCATAATGTAAGACATGGAATAGCAATAGCAGTAAGACCTATACTCAGATGCCTCATAAAACCACAGACAGAAGTCCTGAAACTTTCCTGCAAGAGACAGGTGGTACACAGAAACCACTGATGATGACACTCAGTTTGTAAGTTAAAAGCGTCTAAAATGTTACAGGCTTTTTTTTCCTTTTTTTTTTTTTTTTTTTTGCGGCACTGGGGATCAAACTCACAATCTTCACCTGCCAGGCAGGTGCTTAAGCCACTGAGCCAAACTCCCTGCCCTGGTTTTTTGAGGCAGGGTCGCACCATGTAGCTCAGGCCAGCCTTGTGCTCACGTTGTAGCCCAAGCCGGCCTCGAACTCACAACGCTTCTCCTACCTTAGCCTCCCAAGTGCTGGGATTAAAGGCATGCACCACCACGCCCGGCTCCAGGCTTTTTTTTCTGATGTTATCATTCTCATTGCTGTATTACAGTGACAGCAAAACATAATGGCTTTTAACCTCATGAAACATGGTCACTGTATAATGATCACTGATTTTCTAGTAAGGAAACAAGCACAGAAAAATTTAATAAGGTGTTCCAGATCACGTAGCTAAATGAATCTTTTGTTGTTGTCCTGGGTACCAGGAATTGAATTCAGGAACTCATGCTTACCAGGCGGGCACTGTGCCACTGAGCTATATCCCCAACCCAGGCTAAATAAATCTTGAAGTAGAGTTGAACCCAGGCCACTTGTCTCCAGCTTGTGTCTACAAGCTCAGTTTCTTTCTTTCTCTTTTTTGGTACCGGGGATTGAACTCACAACCTCATGCCTGCCAGGCAGCGCTTAGGCCACTGAGCTAAATCCCCAGCCCTATTTTTTGAGACAGGGTCTCACTATGCAGTTCAAGCTGGCTTTGAACTCACTTTGTAGCCTAGGCTGGTCTCAAACTCACAGTGATCCTCCTGCCTCAGCCTCCTGAGCGCTGGGATTAAAGGTGTGCGCCACCACGCCCGGCTTAGAAGCTCAGTTTCTAATGATTAATCTCATCTAGAGTTAAAGTTAAGTAACTATCTCTACACATCCAGCTTATTACACTTTCTAGTAATGTTCAGTCTAAAATTCATGCTTCTAGGCTGGGTTTATACCTCAGTAATAGAGCAATGCTAGGTCCAATAAGGTATTATAATGACAATTAGAAAATATTAAACAGTGAATAAGAATGAAAATATCACTTGTCAAGCTTTCAGAATGAGGCTTTTGTAAAATCATACTCTACAAAAAAGAGGTTTACCTTTAAAAGGATCTATAATAGCCAGGTGTGATGGCACACACCTCTACTCCCAGCACTCTGGGAGACTGAGGCAGGAGGATCACAAGTTTGAGCCAGGTCTCAGCAACTTAGTGTCTCAGTTTGAGAGATTGTCTCTCAAGATAAAAAGTAAAAAGGGTTGGGGATGCAGCTCAGGGTAAAGGCCCTGGGTTCCAAGGGAGTTAAAAAAAAATCTATAATGAAAGAGAGCACTAAAGATTAAAGAAAAAAATACACCATTTTAAGAGGAAAAAGCAAATTTGGAAAAATACAGAGGAAATAGTGGCAGGCAAACTGAATTTTGACAAAAAATTAAGAAATCAGAGTGTACCATATAAATAAAATCTATGTAGAGATGATCACGTGGTGTCCATATATACATACATTCATATACTCCTCCACATCTCTTTGTAGATGACTAGAAGTGATGACTAAAGTTGATAGGTTTTTAGTTGGAGACAAACACAGCTGTTCACAAAATAAACACCCTGGAAATTAAACAATGTTATTAAATAATATTTAGAAGACAATAATGATAAAATGACCCAAAATAGTTCAAAGTAGAACTATTTGTATATGTACAAAAATACATACTATTTGTTTCTCACAAAGGTGTATAATGTAGTCAGGGGCTGCAAGGAAAATAATTACATACAAGACATATCATTTATAGTATTATTTTGTAATAGTCACCCAAGAGGTAAATACAAAAATGCAGGAAATCTATCCACAGCACTAAAGACCTAGAAAATCCAGCTGAGGGCCTGGATCCCATGGCCATAACCTGCATGAGTTCAGCTGAAAACCTAGAGCCCACAACAATGATCCATGCAGGTCTATCCTATAGACCTGTGCTCAAAAGGCCCAAAGGTCAGCTACAAAATCTGTGCCAGCAGGCCAAGGGTTCTGTACTGGAGCCAAGAAGTGACGCTCAAAGTAAGAACTAGGGCTCCCCTGAAAAGTACCACAGCTATCCTCAGCGATCGTGAGGTCCCAAACTCCTCTGATGATGAGAACAGCCAACAGCTACATATCAGGAAGCCAGCGTGACAAGCTTCTCCTGGCGATTAAACAGCACACATCTTCCCCTCCAGAGCCAGGAAATGATGCTCAAAGTAAGGACCAGAGCTCCCCTAAAGTGAACTGCAGCCATCCTCAGTGACAAGGTCCCGAGCTCCTCCGATGATAACAGCTGGGTTCACTTCAGGGGAGCCAGCATGACAAACTCCAGGAGAACCAACAGCTCCAAACAACAACACTCACTTAGAAGAACCCACAACACTACTCTTCCTCTCCAGGTCTCCTTTTTATGCTGGCAGTAGTCCTCAGGTGGGTCATCCATGCTCAGCACTACGCTGATTCAATTCAGCTGGTATTAAGTTGACCACCAATTTTTAACCCATAACAGTCTAAAACAAAAATAATTTGAGTTTTGTACCTATCTGCATCAGTTTTGTATGTGCAAATTTGAAATATATGACACATACAGAGAGAGTTTTCAAAAATTTGCACATGACATCAGTTTCCACAGCCATTTTTCTCAGTAGTGTATATTCTTTTCTCCCAGAAAGCTTACAGGATCATACCCAAACTCTTACTGGGGAACTAAGTATGCAAAATCACAGAATCTCAGCTCATAGAACTCAAGAGTCTGCCCACACCAACAGATAGACCACACACAGAACACAGCAGGGACAGTCACAGGTTAACTGAGCTGAGCTCCTAGGTAGCAGCGTCCCCTGGTGGTGAATCTTACTATGCCATATTTCTCCATTTTCTTCTCAGGGCTCTTCTGATGCTCAGGAGTCTGGTCCTAGCCCCTGGCTGGCTAATCCTTCTATCCGGAGGACATTCTTCCCAGATCCCCCAACGTACGTGGCTGCCAAGAGTACAGATCTTGAAACTTTCTCCTACAAGAAAAAAGCTACCATGTTTCTCACAAGCACGCAAGCCTCACCTAGGTTCCCCAGTTAATCACATACTCTGGGCCAGTGCTGGCAAACCTATGACACCTGTGTTATTACGAGTTTTTTTTTTTTTAAGATAAAAGAAGTTAATGCAGAATTATTTTTTTCTAAACTAAAACCTCAGTATTAGCAATACATGGTGACACACGCCTGTAATTGCAGCACTCAGGAGACAGAGGCAGGAAGATTACCACAAACTTGATGCCAGCCTGAGCTACACAGTGAGTTTAAGTCTAGCCTGAACTGCATAGTGACCCTATCTCAAAAAACCAAAAAATAAAATCTCTGTATGCAGATTTAATTGCAGTGTTGGCACTTTGCTATAAATAAATGGGTTTGAGGCTACAGTTCAGCTACATGCAGCCTCTAAAAGGTTCACCGGCACTGCTCTCGGTTTATAACCATATCTGTATGTGAGACTGACTTTCTCAGTTCAGTGCCATTGACTTGGAAGGCAGAACAGGGTCTGTGTTCCAAGTGAAACCAAACGCTGCATGTCTCTGCAGGAACACCAAGGAGATGTCAGAGCTCAAGGATTTCCTGAAGCAGCTTCAACCAGGGGCCCTGGGGCGTTCAGCTCGTATGGTGCTTTCTGCTGCCCGCAGAGCACCTTCAGCCAGTCTGGCAAACCCAAAGAACAACCACACAGGCCCAGGTCCCAGTCAGCCGGAGAGTACAGGTGAGGCCCGTACTTGGAGGTATGAAAGCACTTTGAAACACATTAAATGTTCTACCAGGCATTTCTTAAATTCTGAGTAACTAGTCAAACAGTGATTGTTGGTTTTGTTATCATTCATTTAACAGATATTTCTTGAACATCTCTTATGTGCCAGGCTTGGTGTGGTGCCAGGAGTGCCACAGTAAATAAATAGCAATGTTCCCATCCTGATGAAGAGACACATGTCCGTGTCACATAATTTAAAACTGCAACTGTGATAAGTATTTGAAGGAAAAGCATAATAGGGTGACTAGGTTTACATATGAGATTCCAGGGAAAATCAGAAGAAGCAGGCAATGAAGGTAGAAAAAATATTCTTAAGAGAAGTGATGTCTATGCAAAGGCCTTTTGTTAATGAGCTGGATTTAATGAGCATTTCCAACACAGAGCCCAGAGCAGAGGAGCAAAACTCAGAGAATGATGGGGGC
>RJWM01004197.1:0-104354 GCA_004363535.1 Dasyprocta punctata | reverse complement strand
GAAGAGAAAAAGCAAAAGAGACAAACAAATGACTAGAGTAAATGCACAACAGTAACATTGCAGGTTTACAAAACAGGATGATAGAAACTTGACAGTGGTTGCAATATTGCGTATCGTTATCTTCAAAATGGTTACTTACATTAACAGATATAGGCATGTAAAATTGACCTAATCATATGAGCACTAAGTGTTCTTTCTCAATAACAAATGCATTCAGCAATGTGTTCGTTTTAGTTATCTTACATATACATATATAGTTCTTAACCAACTTATGCATTGAAATTTTCAAGACCTTTCTTTAGATTTTTTTTCCTCATGCTCACTAAGTTTATCTATGTTTGCAATGTCAGTTAGTCCCTCCTTTTGAAATTGTCTAGTTCCTTTTTTCTTTTGTATCCTTTCAATAAGTCTTGAAAAGTGTGATTTTCACAGCTTGGATTTATAATTGAAAAAACTGTGTATATTGAAGCTTTGCAGTGTGATGACACACACATATTATCACACAGTTATGTGTACTTATGGATAATAGTCATGACTAGAAGGAAGTCCTGCTACTTGCAACAACATGAATTACACTGGAGTACATCATGCTCAACAAAATGACCCAGACCCACCCCCAACACACACAAACATGTGATCTCTCTTTTGCTTTTTTTGGTACTAGGGTTCAAGCATTATATTTAGACTCTAAAAGAGTAAAATTAAGAGATATACATATTAGGATTATGGTACAAGAGTTGGGCAAAATGGGGAGATATTGGTCTTTTATTTGTGTGATGGAAAGAATATCTCTGATTTTGTGAGTACCTCAACATATACATTTACAATATCCTCATTTTGGTTCTAGCAAATAGAAGAGATGATCTCCAAATCTACAGAGGAGTGACTGACCTTTAAAAATTAACATAGGGTGATATAGTTAATTATTGTTGCATTTTTTGTAACTCTTAAAAGGCATTTTAGGCTGGGATACAGCTCAGTGACAAGACACCTTCCTGTCAAGCATGAGGTCGGGAGTTTGATCCATGCAACAAGTAAATAAATAAAATAAAGCAAGCAAGTTATTCTGTGTATTTGTTATTATTCTCAATATGGTTGTTGTATCCACACTCAGTAAGGAAAGTGCAGAGAAGAAAATTTCTAGCAACACACGAGGAGAAAATAAATCCTGCAAATTTTTCATGTCACATCATTAAATACCAGTTACTTGATGGTTTTAAAATATTGTATGAGAAATTGTTATCCAGAAATGAAACCTAATGGATTATCAGTGTTAAAATTTTATGGATTTTCTAACTTTTCATCTTCAAGCATCATAAATAGGGCAGTTCTAGGTTATTTCTTCAAGGCATATGATTTCATATCTTATAAACACCATAGAAGTCCAGGAAACCTCAATTAACAAAAGCTGTGTTGAATTTTCACAGTGTATTCAAAGGAATCAGCTATCAGATCATCTAAGTCAGAAGCCAGGAGTCATAGCGCATTCCAGGCACCTGGTGAGGATCTTAACCGAACACAATTACTACTCATCTTTAAAGAAGAATCAAATTTCCCATACCCCAAATTATTTAGTTTTTCTTTAAGTAGAAGAATTTATAGTTGTGCTCTGTTTGTGATATTTCCCGAGGAAGTAGCATGTAATTCATTTGATTATTATGACCAAATCATCTGAGAGACTTAGAAAATTGCCTTGACTTTTCTGCTAATTGTCTACAACACCTACATATTCCCCAGTGATACATATAGACACAATCCAAGGAAAGGAGAAAGACAACATAGTCTCTGCACTACTGTGTGGACTGAAACAATTTAAAGATATTCATCATCCAGTTACACAGCATCAACTATTAAAGTAACAGTGGAAAATTTGGTATCAACTTAATTTCAGTAAAACTGGAACACTTCCAAAGTCATGGTGTAATTATAATGATGGTATTACTATCATGTGGGATATTTTCCTTTTAGGTTATTATTCTGATAAAATATGTAGTAGGTACTGTTAAACTTTATTGTTTCACCCATTCTCATCACACATTACTAATATATTCAAAAGATGCACAGTTCATAAATTGTCTAAAGCCATATAATTGTTAATCAGAAGATTTGTAATTGGAGCCTCATTTTTGAATTAGTGGCATGATTGCACATCGTTTAAAATGGCAAACTCAGGGCAATCCCTGCCATGCAATATGTCACTACAATGGCCACAAAATCATATCATTTCTCAGCAGAGCTAAGTCTTCAAATAATGTCTGATGCCGCTTACTGGAAAATAAAGTCCACATTTACTTCCATATGTACAGGAATTGAGGAAAATTTGCATGAAGTCGAAAATGGATCTAAATTGTGCAAGCCAATGTCTTTAAAATATAGTTCAGTTATATGTAGTGCCTCACATTGAAATGAATGTGTAAAACATTTCAACACAAAGAAAATTCCTTTATGCGTTATAGCTTCTACACCTTAGGCCATAGCACCCTGAGACATTTTCCTCAGACCTTCATTCCTCCAACAGCATTTTACTATCCTCAGCTTACTGCTCCTCATACAAGGATGATTTAACTCTTCTGTTCTTGAGCTTCCCATTAGCTAACAAATGACACCTACCCTTGACTTGGCACCCCCACTCAACATATTACTTTGCAAATTCATACATGTTTTGCTTGCCTTTCTGTGGATATTCCACCACATAATTACACCACAATTATTCACTCATCCTTTATTGATAGATATTCAAGTTTTGGATTATTTTGTGCAATCTAGTAAAAATGCCCTTTTACTAGTATGCTTGTTTATATGTGCATTACTTTTTCTTTGTTACAGATCGAAAGGTGCAATTACTGGATCTTTGATTATATAAACTTCAACTTTAAAGAAATTGTCAGGTTCCTCAATTTGCTATAGCACAATATCAACAATCAGGATGTTTGAAACTTTGTTTGATCTACATTGTTGGCAATATATTTTATAGAAAGTATTTTTCTTAATTTTTAAACAAAAGTAGGAGGTGACAAAGGTAGTGTTTCATTGTGATTTTAATTTTTGTTTACTTAATAACTAATTATGATACTTCTCCTTATACTCAGTAATTGATTTCTCATGCTTTGTGATGTGTCTAAGCTTTTTTCTCATTTATAATTAGGTTATTTTTCATCTTAGTTGATTGTTTTGCACTTCACAGGTGTTATAAATAGAAATGGTTTATTTATTTTCTTTTATTTTAAATGGAGTAAAGCAGAACAGTAAGATGAAACAAAACAAAACTGTGTTAGGACAGTGAGAAATCCAAAATCACTGCGATATTTCATATTGTTATCCTCTAAGTTCTTGCTCAGACTACTGGTTCCAGGCTTTGAAAGCCCACAAAACAACACAAATTTCAAGTTGCTTCATTACGTCAGTTATCATCATCTTGGTCTGTGCCATGTCCAGTTGCTAACAGGTTAGCGGGGAGGAGAGAATGCAGAGGTGGCATCCTTCTTGGTTCTTCTCTGCTGTTAGGCCCTCTGCTGGCTCACGGTAAGGCTGCATGGCTTCCTTGCTGCTTCTCTCTGGCTGTGAGGGACTCCACCGGCACACAGGGAAGCCGTGGGTTTTCTTGTTGCTTCTCCCCAGTCAACAGGGCCTCCATAAAACTGGTGGTTTTAAATGTTCTTCTAGAAGCTTTATTATTTTGAGACACAAAATAGAAGTGTTCTCTCAGTAAGGATGACTTCAAACCCTCTAACACCTATGACCACCACAGATAAAAAATATACTTTGATGCAGGTGATAGACTGGATTGAAGAGTCCATAAAGTTATTGCAAAGTTATTTAAATGTTTATTTCCTCCTTAGGATTTGTACTGTGAATTGTTTGTTTGTTTGTTTTTAATTTTATTGTATAGTATAAGGAATGAACCCACGGACTTTTCATAAACCCAGCTGGCTCAGATTTTGATGGAAATTCATTAAGTTACTAAATCTCCTAGACAGGACACAAACCTGATACTCTTACTGCCTCAGTCTCCCAGAGTGTTGGGAATACAAATGTGCATGGTGTAAGTTTTAAAACATAATTTGAACCTTTTCGCATAATTTTCTAGATATTCTGATGATATTATTTTGAGGGACTTCTTGATTTGCCAGTATTTCCAAAACAAATATTTGATAACTTTTGATAATCTCCTTATCTGTAGTGTGTAACATAATACTTAGGGTATGTTAATTTAATAAATTTAAAGATTGTATTCAAATCAGATTTCTAAAAAATAATTCCTCCATATGCATTCTGCATTTTAAACTGAAAGGGAAAGTATCATGAAATTTATATAACAAATAGGAAAAAATGAATATAAAATTGTTTATTAAAATCCACATATAATGTTTATTTGAAAATAATATAGCAATCATAGCAAAAAAAAGATAGTGATATACCTGGCTTCTCTTGATTCATTGAGGTGAAAGTTTTGTGCTAATAATTTTCTAGACAATGTCTCATGTCTACATCTTATACCCTAAAAATCTGCTGTCAATATAGAAATATACAATATACTGATTATTATTACTCTTCTATTGGCTTGTTGTAAAATTGTTTTACTTTAACTTCTTACTATTCTTCTGCTTTAAAAAAAAGAAACAAAATGTTGATAATAATAATAATTATAATAAAATTCAAGCAGCAAAAAACACAAACAAAAAAATCCACATATAAAAACTTTGACTCCTCCATTGAGACAATACAGATTGTTGTGCTCTTGGCCTCAAAGCTGAGTGATTCAACTGTGTCCCTCCATGGTGCTCATTTGAGTCCAAATTATGCATCTGACTACTTAGATATTTGGATATTGGAAATGATTTATTGAGATCTAAAGGTCCTGTTTAATTCATGCTTTATATGACTCATCATTTTTATGCCTTTTTTCATGAATTTTCCAATTTTTTATTTTTAATTTTGTTTCAGAATTCACTACTGTTTTACTACTCTATTTCTGAGAGCATCTTGACATTGTGGAGATATTCATATTGCTTTTTGCTTTGTTTTGTTTTTGAGGCAAGGTCTTACTGTGTAGTTCAGGCTGGCCTTGAACTCACTATGTAGCCCAGACTGGTCTCCAACTCATGGTAATCACCCTGCCTCAGTCTCCTGAGTGCTGGAATGACAGGTATGCACCACCGTGCCTGGCTTTGACATTGTTAATAAGATACATAGTGATTTTCTGCATGAATAAGGTAAACCAATAGGCTCTACAATAGCTGGTGCAAAATATACAGAGCAGTAAACAAAGAGCAGAAAGTTTAACGAAATGTCAGCCCTACTTCAAACTCTAGGAGATGAGAGGCTATGGCTTTCACTTTTTGCCAAAAGTCATTTCTCGTTCTGGCAAAAAAAAATTGTCGCTTCACTCTGTTGCTAATTTCCTTTGATATGCAGATGAGTGTAATTCCATTTGTTGACTCTTTTTGTTATTTCCTCTGAGGCTGGAATTCTCCTCAAAAAGTCCTTGCCTATTTCTATGACTTCAAGAATTTAACCTCGATTACATTCCTATAGATTGTGTTTCTGTTTTAATATTTAGAAATTTGACCCATTTTTGTTTTAGTTTAGTTCATGGTGAGAGATAGGAGTCTAAGTTCAATCTTCAGCATGTGGTTAACCAGGTTTCCCCACATCCTTTGCAAAAGAGGTCATTTTTTCTCCAGCTAATATTTTGGCTTCTCTCAAAGATTTGGCGCCTAAATGTGTTTGGGGTAGGTTCTGCATCTTGTGCTCTGTTCCACTGATCCACATGACTAATTTTTTGTCAGTATCATGTTGTTTATATCACTGTGGCTTTGTAATGTAACTTGAAATCTGGGATTGTGATGCCCCCTGCTTTGCTCTTATTACTGTGATTTGTTTTGCTATTCTGAGTCTCTTCTGGTCCCAAATGAACTTTAGGATTTCTTTACAAGTTCTTTGTGGAATGTATTTGTAGTTTGACTGGGATTATATAAAATCTTTAATATAATTCTAAATAAATTCATAAATGATATTAAGATTTTAATTCAAAAGTCAATATTGAGCTAAACTGATCAAGTTTGATAATGGAGTAATCAATCAAGAGTGCTATACTGTACTTTATTTTACTTTAACATTTTCTTTTTTCAGTTTTTTTGAGGTGTAATTGACAAATAAAATTGTATATATTTATGGTATCAGTGTGACACTCTGACATAGTTATATATCATGAAATGATTACAATAAAGTTAATTAATATTTCTGTCAATTCATGTCATCGCTGTGTTTGTGTGGTAATACTATTTAAGATGTACTTCTTTAGCAAATCTTCAGTATTCAGCAAAATGTCCTTAACTGTAATGAACACACTATACTTATTCATCTTATGATTGAAAGTTTTCGCTATTCTGCCAATATCTCTCCATTTTTTTCACCTTTCACTTCTTACTACAATCATTGCATCATTCATTTCTATGAATTCACCAGTTTGAGACCCTACATAGAGGTGCATTCTTTAAATTGGACAGCACTATTAGTATTTGAATGTCACTTTTCTTTGGATGTAGTAAATAAGGTCATTTAATAAACGTTTTATATATTTATGTCACTTAAAATATTTTATCGACAAAATCTGGACATAATTGCTACTCATGGTCCCTAGCATAATATAAACCTGTAAATAATAGTTTATGCAATACACTGTAGTATTTTGATTGGCATTGGATTTTATAGTCTTGCACAGTGATTTTGTTCCCTGAATATTTTTGACCCATATTTGGCTGAATACATGAGTATGGAATATGGTTTCAGGGACCTGTACAGTAGATTACATAGAACTTATGTTTTTATTTTAATAGTTTATATTTAAAAAACATAATAAGTACATTCATCTTAGGGAATTAGGACATATATATGTATTTATATGTATACATACACATATATATACACTCCACTCTCAAATTGACATCTTATATATTTTAACAATTGATCCATTAAGGGAGACAAAATTTCTAGTTTTTAAAAAAGTAACCAAATTATAATCATTCAAAGTGCTCAGAATATAAATAATCATAATCAAATACTGTGAATAAACAGATCGAATGTTATCCATCATCTATCTAACATATAAGAATTATATTGCATGTAAACAATAAGAAACAATATTGCATGCATCCTTCCACATCCTTCCTAAGGCACATTTCACATCTTTGTTCCTCAAGCTATAGATTAAAAGATGCAACATCAGAATAACAAGAATGTAAAATACAGAAGCCACTTTGTCAGTGTCAAAGAAGTGACTGAACTTGGGTTGCACATACGAAAATATCAAAGTCCCATAGAACACCGTGACCGTGGTCAGATGGGACCCACATCTTGATAATGATTTGTGTCTGCCTTTTACTGAACTCATCTTGAAAATATCTACAAGGATGATCAGGTAAGAAAAAAGGACTACTACAAGAGAGGAAACCAAATTAAAACCTGCTGAGATTAAAATTATCAGTTCAAGTTCATATGTATTTGAGCAGAGCAAAGATAACAAGGGGAGACTGTCACAGAAGTGGTTGATAATCTTGTAGCTGCAAAATGATAGAGTGAAAATTTTCATGGTGATTAGAAGAGAAACAAATATACTGTAAAGATATGGAATTATCACCAGCATTCTACATACTTTTTGGGACATGACGACAGTGTAAACCAGAGGCTTACAGATGGCTACATAGTGGTCATAAGACATTGCAGACAGAATGAAAAGTTCAAAAATGATGAACACAAGTAAGAAAGCAAGTTGTGTAGCACAAGAATAGTAGGAGATTGTATGTGGATCCACAACAAAATTTACCAGCTGTAGAATAACCAAGATCAGTGAGAGACAGATGCCTAAGAAAGAAGTACATGCACATTTGCAGCCTGAAGTCCACCTGGGTGAGGACGATCATGCCCACGGTTCCCACCAGTGAAATGATGTAGATGACGAGGAACAGTGCAGAGTGGAGCCTGTAGCTCAGGATGATCTGTGATGCCCAGCAGAATGAACTCATTCATCGTTGTGAGATTGCATTTTTCCATCTTGCTTATTTGGGATAGAAACATCATCATGTTCAGTAGATCTCCTGCATTATCACCTGAGAAGCTTTTGTGCATGCCAAGCTAGTGTAAATAAGATACATTCAAAATTTTCAACTTACTTTACTTGAATACCAATTCAACTTACAAATATTAATATGCATAGGTGCAACTAGCAAAGCAGAGTTAAATTAGTGGTTCTTACATGGGTTTGATTTTACTCACCAAAGAACAATGCATTTTTTGTCACAAATGAGAAGCAGCTGTTATTTGATTTAATGATTAAAGACCAGTACACAGGCCCAAAACACTATACTACACTCAATTTCCAGTCAAAATATTTGTATTTTTAAGATTTAGAAACATTAATAATAAGATATTGATAGATATATAAATTGAAAAATTTTAAAAAGATGAAGCACTGCTAAAGTTTTGAGACTTTCATGTATGGTTTATAATTATATGATTCTTTGGAGTTTTTCAACTATATAATTGCAATCTCATAATGATATTTCTAAATAATTAAAATAATGAGATATAATAATTCAGTAATGTAAATACTTACAAAAGGTATATGGAAATTCCTCAGCAAAACAGAAACCTATTCAACCCTTTATGCCAATGTATTGTGACATGTGAATACATGATAAGTATTTTAATTAGAAAACATGACTGTAGGTATAATTTGCATTTATATGACAAAAAATATCAGAATATATAAGGTAGTGAACATCATCAAAACTCTGTATCAATTTTTATTATATACAAGGGCTGTCTGAGTTAATAATATAAGTTATTTAAAACTCACTGTTTTCATACAAGTAATGAATATATCCTTGTAGATTATTTGGTCTACAGGACTGAGGGTTAAATGATTCATGTAATTCATCTATCTATCTATATCTCTATCTATCTATTTATCAATCTGTCTATCCTACAAATATTTCTCATAACTAAAAAAGTTGTTAGCCCAATACACATTAAAATAAAAAGACAGGAGAAAAGGGAAGCTATATGATAAATATTACAATGAAAATTGTTATAATGGCATATCTGAGTTAACTACAAGTAAAAAAAAAAGCATACAACTTGACCACACCAAATGTAGATTATATGTAAATAGCATCTAAATGAGTATAAACAATGCATATAAGGAAGAGACTTCCTTCTGTTGCCCCGCTCAATGTATACACCTATCCTTAGTTGAAAATATGATTATGTGCATCACACTGTTAGAGAATTACTTGCCATAAATACAGCACAGTGCAGTATAAATCTAATTTTAGT
Organism: Dasyprocta punctata; assembly: GCA_004363535.1. Lineage (NCBI taxonomy): Eukaryota > Metazoa > Chordata > Mammalia > Rodentia > Dasyproctidae > Dasyprocta > Dasyprocta punctata. The sequence goes on along the minus strand of RJWM01004197.1, from coordinate 95,018 downwards.
TTTTTTATTGTGTTGTATTTTATTTTGTGGTAACAAAAGTTTAAGAAACTAAGTTGTGCTTGATAAATATCATTTTATAAAAATGAAAGATAAAAGTGTTTTACCCGTTTTGAAGTTTGAGATATAGAAACATTTTTCATATAATATTGCCTCTTTTGATTACTGATCAGTATTCCATTTCAAGTCGAACTTGAAAAAATTGGGTCTAATTTTCAAATATCCTGCTAAAAATCGAATATTCTTGACGATGTATGAATAATATAAAACTGAGTGTTTCAAAATCTCTACCAAATAATACTGTGCACAACTACAAGTGAGATAGATGGTTTTTACTCAAGAGGTGGGTTTGGATCAGAACTATAAATCTACTTAAAAATTATTAAATTTTGTTAAATCTTCTTTATGAAGGTCGCAAAAATTTTGCAGCAACTAAATAAGTGTGTATATAGAGAGACATCTAAATGAGATACAGAATTCCTGGTTTTATAATTCTGCAAATAGACAAAACAAATAAAAAATAAACATGTTATTTTAGCTAAGTTTCCTTTAGTCTTGGTTTTGGCTTCTTTTAAAGATAGAATTATTTATAAAACAATGGTTTTGAAGTAATAGTGTGATGGCTTTTCAAATATGTTAATGTGTATTAGTTTGTCTACCTACATTAGAAGATTAAAATATTAATAAAAGAAAATAAGAGAAGACCTATTTTTGTTCCAGCAATATTGAGTGGCAGAAAGCAAGGAGAATACAATAAAACATTCTCATATTTTGCTATGGTTTTGTTATCAAATTGAAGTGGAAATTTGCAGACCTCATTGAACAATTGTGCGTATCTCGCATATGGAATCTCATGGAATGTTTCACTGTTTACCTGTAATGAAGTCTCTATCTTGGGTCTGGTACGTAGTCTAAACACGACATAGTGAGAAAAATTTATGGAGTTTTAAAACATCCTCTGAGACTAGCAATTCCCTAAGGAAAAGATGACAACTTACCCGTTATCCCTAAAGTATTTGAAAGTTTAACAAGATGCCTGAAGGTTGTTCACTAATTATCAGGGGCAATTTTATTCACAGGTGGATGTGAATGATCAAGGATGAGAAACAGATTTAAACAAGGGAATTCTCATGCAATTATGGCAGCTACAACAATCCCATGACTTCCTGTTTTCAGGCTAGAAGCCAGAGAAAGACTATGTGTGGTTTCAGTCCAAATTGAAACTCTTGAGAAGTTGGAGGCCCTAGTCCAAGAATAAAAGCCAGGAAATCTAAAGGTTAATGTATGGTGGCAAGAGAAGATAGGCAAGCTCAAGCCCAAAGTAAATTTTCCTTGTTTGCCCTTTGTTCCACTCAGCCTGAATGGATTGAATCGATGCCCACTCTCTTTAAAAGGTGCTATCTTCACTACAGTTTGTCTTTCTTGAACAATTGGTCTCCTTCAAACCTGTGTTTGAAACTCTGCTTTATTGTCATTTTTATTTTCATTTTTTTTTCTCTTTAAAATAAAACAGGAGGGCTCTTTTATCTGGAAAGTCTTTCAAATGCTAATGTCTCTTGGAACCAAGGCTTCACAGATGTATCCAGAAATGATGTTCATCGGCTGTCTTTGCAATCTTTAGCCTAGTCATGGAGATGCACAAAAGCAGTGATTTCTATTTTATGAGTATTTTCATCCCATATCAACTTGGTACCTATTTGCACCTTCTTAAAAATACATTATATCAAGTAAAAGTCATTAACAATGTCCTAATTCTGCCAACTATGACACAACTATCTTATGTACAGCCCAGACCACACTAATTTCTTTGCCAGAGAAATAGTCATAGTTCTCCCAAATTGTTTTGTCATCCAGTGAGATTCCATACAAAGATAAAATTTATCATTGTACCTTTTTTCTCTTACTTTATATACGGATGGGTGACAAAATCCTATCTGCTGCAATACATAGACAGAAAGTAAAAGCATGGAAAATGCCATTCCAAGCAAATGAAATTAAAAAGCAAGCAAAAGTAGCTATAGTCATAACCAAAACCAGACTTTAAGCCAAATGTTCAGAAGAGATGAGGAAGACCATTGCATATTGATGGGAGCAGCAATCAACTGAAACTTTGTAATATTGTAAACATATATGTACCAAATATTCATGGGCTAATTTCATGAAATAAATGCTACTGGAATATCCAAATACAATAGCAGAGTGAAGCTGATTCACCAACAGAACATCTACACCAAAATTCAACTGAAAAATATTAGCATCAACTTACACTGTGAAGCAAATGGATTTAATAGACATCTGCCAGGTATTCTACCAAATAGCAACATAATACACATTCTTTTCAACATCTTATTGAATTTTTTTCAAAACTAAGTCATATTTTAGGCAAGTCAACATATACAAAGTAAACAAATTTATTTCTTGAATCTTTTAAGCTCATAATAAAATGAAACTGGAAAGTAGTAAAAAATTCTACAGAAACTATGCAAACACATGGTAATTAAATAACATACTTTTAAATAGATTAGAAATCAGAATGAACATACAAAAATAAAGAAGTACAATATACTATCATCCAGAATCTGCGGGCAAAGACAGTTCTAAGTGGAAAGTTTATAGTTATGGCTACCTGTACTGAAAAATCAGAGAGTTCTCAAAATAATAACATGATTATATGTCTTGTGAACAGAGAGAATTTTTTAAAAAGCAAATTTATACATGAACCAACTCCCACAAGGAGTATAAAGATTATGTCATGCATATACTTACTAATAAAAAATAAACATTGAAATAGTAAAGTTATAATTAAAACTTCAAAGCCAGGAGAAAGCAAGTAATGGAGATCAGAGTTAAAATTAATGAAATAGATATGAAAAATACAAAAGATCAGTTAAAATGGCATTGTTTTCTGAAAGAATAAACAAAACTGACAAACGCATATACAAACTAATAAAGAAAATACAGAATACCAAATTAATAAAATTAGGTAAGAAAATATGAACAATAAAACACGCCACTCAAATACAGAGAATCATGACAGACTATTAGAATATGTGAAAGCACATATTCCAAGAAATTATGAAATCTAGAAAAAGTGGATACATTGCCATACATACATGTCCTACCAAAATTGTTGATCAAAGAGAATATTATAAATTTAAACAGATGTACAGCAAGAAATGAGATTGGAGCCATCATAGAAGTATCCCAACAAGGAAAAACACAGGACCAGATGAATTCACTGCTGAATTTTAACTGAAAGAAGACTAACACCAGTGCTTCTTTTATCATTCCATGCAATAGGATTCTTCTATGCAATCAATATCATTTAGTTACCAAAATAGGTAAGAGCATCAAAAAGGAAAACTGTAGAAATGTATCTTTTATGAATACAAATGTAGATGTTGTCATTAAAATACTTACCAAGAGATTTCTATAACACATATAACCACATAACATAATCAGCTTGTTTTCATTCCAGGAATGCAAGGATGGCTCAACATATGCAAATCAATAAATGAAATAGAGAAAATCAATAGAATCATATGATCATCTGAATAGATAAAAAATGCTTTCAACAAAATCCAACATTCCTTTATGAAATAAAAAACAGGTAGAGAGGTTCATATATTAACATAAATACTATACATAACAACACACAAAATGGTAAAAATGAAAAATATTTCCTCCAAAATGGGAAGTGAGACAAGAGTGCCCCCATGTACCACTTTTATTCCATCTAGTAGCAGTATTTGAAATTTCAGTCAGAGTCATCAGGCAAGAGAAAGAAAAGGGACACAAATGGGAATTGGGGGAATCAAATTATCCCTCTTTGAGGATAATACGTTTCTGTAGCTAGAATAATCCATATCTGGTTCCAGAAACAGCATTTCTGTACTGTAAAAGACTCAGAATCCTTTGTTCTAGCTCTGAGATATAAGCTCATAATTCTTGTCAGTATTATGAACCATGTAATTGTATGTCAGACTTTTTAATCCTCTCTCCTAATATATTTAGTATGTGTCTTCAAGGCAGCATCTGCCAATCCTTCCTTCCACACTACTCTCCCTAGGCTATCATAACCTGCATTCTATTCTTAAATTATCTAACTTGAATTTTCTATAGTTCACATGAGTGATAGTGGATGGTGCTGGTCTTCTGTACTTGGTTTATTTTACCTAACATAATAATCTCTGCTCTCATCAATGCAACCACAAGTGACAGGAACTCATGATCTTCCTTTTTTGCTGATACAGCCATTGATTGGTAGAAACTTTCCTATTAATTACTCTTTTACTCTATCCTATAGTCTGGTCATGTTGTGTCTCTGTTTTCATTTATTTCAAGAATTTACAAAAATTTCCTTCTCATTTTCTTTCTTGATGAATCGATTTTTGAAGAGTAAGTTGTGTAATTTCCATGTGTTGCATAGTTTCAAATATTTTCTTATTATTGGTTACATTGTGATCAGAAAAGATACTTGATAGTGATTTCAATTATTTTATATTTGTTAAGACTTATTTTGTGGCCAGTATATGAATGATTGTTGAAAATGTTTCATGGGCTGAGGAGACTAATGCTTACTTTGCAGCTGTTGGAGGGAATGTTGTTTAGGCATCTGTTAGGTCCATTGGATTGAGGACGCAATCTTACTCTTGTACTTCTTCATTTATTCAATGTTTGGATGATCTGCTTTTGCTGAAACTGGGGTGTTAAATTCATATACATACATGAGGGCTGAATACATAGATACATACATACATGCATATATATATATATATATATATACACATATACATATTTCTGTAGGTCTATTAACAGTTTTTTTATATACCTGGGTACTTTCATCTTGGTTACATATATATTTAGGATTGTTATTTTCTCTGACTGAGTTGGTCCTTTTGTCATTATACCAAGTCCATTCTTACTGCTCTTTACTGAGTCGATTTAAGTGTACTTTATCTGATGTAACTGGTGCTATTTTCTTTTTTTGGATTTCATGTGTGTGGAAGAACTGACAGCATCATTTTTCTGCATTCCCATCATTAAAGATGAAGTGGATTTCTTGCCAGCAAGGGATAGCTAGTTCTTGTTTCTTAATGGAAAATTATTCATTCAATTATTCTATATATTTTACTTGGGGAATTTAATCCACTCACATTCGAGGTTATTACTGAGAGGAATTATTTTGTCCTTATCACTTTTTAACTTATTTTCTAATTTTATGGTGGTTCCTGTTTTTTTTCACTCTTACAGTCTGCTTCCATGGAATTGTGATTTGTGTAGCAGTGTCATATGATTCCTTTGCTTTGCATTTTGAATTTATGTATTATAGATTTTAATTTGCAATTACAGTGAGGTTTAAAACATCTTTAAAATAAGATACTTTGAAATAATAGGAACTTAACATTATCATAAATTTTAAAACAGAAATGCACAAAAAAGAGAAAAACTCTACACTTGCACCCCATATCTCTCAGTGTTCCACATTTTTGATGTCTTATTTTATGTCTTTCTACTTTGCTTATCTCTTATTATATTAATGTATTATTAATTTTGACTGTCTTTTGGTAGTCATGCGAAAGTAGAGAGTGGTTTACCCATGTTTATAATATTAGAACAGTCTAAATTTGTCAAAATAGTTTTTACTCTAGTAAGCCTATCTGTCACTTTTTCAATCTAGGACCAAATAGTTAACAGAAACCACTAACAGAGGAAAGATTTATTTTGGCTCATGTCTTCAGAAGTTTCAGTCCATGGTTGGCTTATTCTGACACAGAAATATCATGGCAGAATAGAATGATAGAAGGAAACTATTAATTTCATGGTTATTTTTATGTAACTTTTTACTGCATATTTCTCAGACTAAGCAAGTCTTTCAAATAACCTTTCCATCCTTTGTGAATTCTCTAGCTCCCTTGAACCACAATCACCCATATATTGCTTTTCTAAAATGTCTTAGATTTCTTATAAGTTTTGTTCATTCCTCTTCACCTTTTGATCTGTTTTCTCCTCCAACTATGTATTTCCCAGTAGCATACAATGGAGTTGATTAATTCTTAACTCTCAATGCCTTCTGTTATACTTTTAATTCTGCCTTATGCATTTTTCAGTTTGAGAGTTTCTGTTTATTTTTATTACTGTTTTTTAAATACTCTTTCTCCATTTGAATCAAGTAATTTCTCTTGAACCTTATTCTGTACTCTTAAAGCAGCTGCTTTAAATCATGTGTCTGAGACTTTGCTCATACTGGCTCATAATGGATCAGTTTTGACACCGATTCTTTGCCATTAGTTGTGGTCATGGTTTTCTCAAAGCTCATGCATCACCTAGTCAAGACAAAAATCAACCTTTTCTCTAGGATACAGGAGACCCTGATTGAACTAAGAACTGATTATGTAAATACATAAACAACCCCAAAATAAAACTAAAACTAATTATTTTCCTTTTCTAAGTTGATTATCTCCACTTTGAACTTAGCAAAGAGTCACCATTGCCAAGTCCTAGCACCTACATAACTGATTAAAGGCAGCAGCTATCAAGCTGTTGTCAGAGTTGTACCTCCAAACAAGGAACATCTATCAGATTGTGACAGTTCTACTTATTTAAGAACAAAGTTAAATGCTTATTTGTTGCTTTGAGTCTCACAGTCTCTGGATTTGACTTGTTTCTAATCTCTCTGAAATACCGTGCATCAGACTTCTCTCCAGACACTGCCTTTATCTCTCACACCAGGCTCTTTCTCCTTCACTCTGTAGTATGTTAGTAGCATTTTACATATGCAGTCATTGTGCAAATAACATTGTCTTTGGTTTAACAGCATTTCACTCCAAAATCACATTAAACAGAAAAACTAAAAGAAGTGACACCTTACTGTTTTGGTTTCATAGCAGAGGGAATCAAATGTACACAATTTCATGAGATGTGGAAATATGGTTTCTGGGTGAATATCAGCAATTTCCTCTTTATGCATGCATCAGAGGAGAGACAGGAGGACAGAGAACCCTCTTGTCTGTTCTGCACATCATATTTCCATGCGTAACGAATACTTTTTGATCACTATTTATCTTCTGCTCAAAGTGATTTTTTTGTGATATATACTTTTTAAGAGCAAAATACAAGTAGTTTTTTAAAGTTGAGAATTTAATGGACAAAATGCTTCAAAAATAAAACATTATCTTTAATATTTAAACAAAAGATGCCTTTCATAATGGGGGCAGTGAGTCTCAGCACTTTTCAATAGATGACTCTCTCACACCGCCAACACCTAATAACAGGCTTTCAAAACCGTTTAGAATTTTATATTTGATTTCTAAATTGTGTTTCTTTCAAAATTACTCTTCACAATTTGCCTGTGTTATTATGGGATATCAGACTGGTAAAAATTAATTAAAATGTTTGCACTGAAACTAAGGGAATTGCTGCCTATGTATGGTCAGTTTATTAAAGAGCATTGTTTTGTTATTTTATGATTACATAGAAACACTTAAACAAAGAGCACCGTGGATTTAAATTCATACGAGTTTCAGTGACTGGCATGGGTTACTGAGGAATCTCTTCAGAGCATCCTTCACGTCCTTGTTCCTCAGGCTGTAAATGACAGGGTTCAGCATTGGTATCACCAGTGTGTAGAAGATGGAAGCCATTTTGTCAGTGTCCAGGGAGTGGTTGGTCCTGGGCTGCACATACATGAAGAGCAGAGTCCCATAGAACACAGTGACGACAGCCATGTGTGAGACACATGTGGAGAAGGCTTTCCATCGCCCCTCTGTGGAACGTATCTTGAAAATGGCAAGGACAATGTTGAAGTAGGATATCAGAACAATGATCATGGAGAAAAACAAGTTTGTCCCAGAGAAGATGAACACTAGTGTCTCTGGAATGTAGGTGTCAGAACAGGACAATGCTAGCAAAGGGACATTGTCACAGTAAAAATGGTTGATTATGTTGGCAGAACAATAAGACACAGAGAATACACAAGGTGTAACTACAAGAGCTGTGAAAAGGCCGTGGAGGTAGGTGAGGGACACCAGCAGCCTACAGACCTGCGGAGACACCACCACCGTGTAGAGCAGGGGGTTGCAGATGGCCACATAGCGGTCATAGGCCATCACAGCCATCATGAAGATCTCAACCACCATGAAAAACACGAATACTCCCAGCTGGGTGGCGCAGGCATAGTACGAGATGGTTTTCTTATTTGCTAAGAAGTTGCTCAGCATTTTAGGGGCAATGACAGTGGAGTTACTGAAGTTGACGACAGCCAGGTGTCGGAGGAAGAAGTACATGGGGGTTTGCAGTTGGACGTCCACACTGGTGAGGGTGATGATACCCAGGTTCCCTGCTGCGGTCAGCCCGTAGATGCCCAGGAAGATGAGGAAGAGGGGCAGCTGCAGCTCTAGGCTGTCAGAGACGCCTGTGAGAATGAACTCGTGCACACGGGTGTGATTCCCAGACGCCATTTAAACCTTGATCTGTTCATCTTGTAACAGTAAAAATGGAAAGATAGAAATAGGCAATCTGATTATTTGTGGTTAGACACCTTATTTTAAATGTCAGACTGGTTCACTAATACTTCAAATTTACCAACTTATTTGTTTTGCTTTCTATCTTTTCACAAACTTCAGAGGTAAAAACTCACTAGACACAATGGAGTTTCTTAGAACTGTTTGGATAACTTATTTATTCACTGTTGAACATAGTTTATATTAATGGATCAATATTTATTTCATTGTATTATGTACTAATGTTATCCAGCAGATATTAATTATCGACATGCAATATTTAAATGTCTGTGTATGAGACATGCATGTGCACAAGTGTTTCTAGTGGTAAACAAGAGCATGGTTTTGGGATTCAGGAGCCAGAGGTCTTCCCAGGCCACGCCTGCCACCCGTCATCCTGGGGAATTTCAGTGTCTCTCTGGGAAGTAGGTACAGTACTTTTCCTTACTGATTTCTCTCACAGCATTCTGCTTCCTTGGCCCATAGCGGACCTACACTTCAGCCCTAATCATTGTGGGCAACTTCCTGGAATTCTCTTCCATTTGCACATTGCATTTCTTCTGCCAGAAAGAAACTAGTCTTCTCTTATTATTTTGACCTCTCCTTACACAAATTCTTATTTTATATTTTTTATTCCAGCAACTTGCTGTGCTTGTTCCTTCTCAGTGAATCCCCTTTATCTTTCATTTGCTTTAAAACATTTGTAGCTTTTAAGTTGCTTGCTTGTAATATTTATTTGTTAAAATCTGGCAGTTTGATTTATTGTGCAGAATAATTAACAAAGGATATTTCCAGTATTTACATAGCACATCATCTGTGCCCAGTATTATGCTAAGAACATTTGAATTATTATTTCATTATTCTGTAGAAGGGCTCTAGTTGAGACTCAATGAGATAAACCAACCTGAAAATTTGTATAAAATTTTAGTTAAAGACTTGGTCTCAACTTACTGATTATGTGTTGATTCAGTGTGTGCGTTTTTTGTTGGCTACTTGTTATTTTGCTCTAATTAATAGCCCTATTTTTTCTATAAATTATTTATATTCTTATATTGGACTAATATAAGTGGTACAATTTACATATAAGTGTGCATCCAATATTGACATTGTCTGTAGTGAAGTTATTAGGTTTCTTTGAAGAATTTTTAACTTAGTATCTTATTTCAATTCCAGTAATTCATTGCATGTTATTGAGGGCTTTTACATTTCAGTTAGGCATACCAAGTGAATTAAAATTTGCATATTTGAAAATTAGGTTATATTTCACAATAATTGGAAGAGGCCAATGTTTGCAAACTCATACAAATGATAAATGTTTGAGGAGGTAGAAATAATAATCATCCTGATTCGATCATCAAACATCATATTCATATGTTACATTTTTATATTTTACCTCCTAAATATGTACAAATTTTGCATCTATCAAAAATAAAGACCAATGCTTAATGACAAAAGCTGCACACATACATTTACATGTGACAAAATAAAACATGTACAAAATCTGCAGAATTTGTTTTGTTTGATTTAATGCAAAAGTACTTTATCAGTATATCACATGAGTCCTGTGTTGGTCTAGCTATGTGGCACCCGCTCTTCAATGTCTCGTGTCTCCTATCTCTGTGTCCAGGAAGAACTTCGTGTTCTGTAAGCAGCTTACTTTATTATACAAGATGCTGTCATGTTACTTAGACTGATGAAAGTACTACCTATATGGTCACTATTCAGAAACCACTCAACACATTGTTCATTATGACATGTTATCTTTAATTTGATGATCAAGAATATCATCAATGCCAATAATTATGAACTTTTCAGTATTAATTTTTTTAATTAGCTTGGGGAAGGGTGGTTTTGTGAATTGATTTAGTAGTTTTACCTATCTTTAGTGTCTCTCTCTCTACTGAAATATACAGATAGCAAAGTCAGGATTGCTCTTCATTTCAGTAGATGTAAATGATAGAAGTAGTTTCCTCTTATCTTATTTTTTCCCAAGCTCTAATCTGAATTTGTCCCCGAAAATTGTTGAAAATTTTTCTAAACAGTCTTCTAAAATTAGTTTCTGAGTAGAATTATTTTGTAAATTTAACAATAAAATAATATTGTAGTAACTAAAATAGTAAAATTATTCTATTGGTCTCTAACTTGCAAATTGCTCTGTGTGTGTGTGTGTGTGTGTGTGTGTGTGTGTGTGTGTTGTGGGGAGGTGATTGAGGATAGTGTTCACTAAGCAAATATCAGCTATAATCTCTGTTTCCCAGCCCTCAGAATTTGTCTTATTCTTACTTAAACATCTGTTGTGCTTGGGACCAGCACTGAATCTCCATCTGTCACTCAGTGTCACTAGAGACATACAACCCATCTTAGGGTTTTGCAAACTGGGCAATGCAAAAATCAGAAAGAGAATAAAAAGTCTCCTATATCAACTTTTAGTAATATTGTTAGCCTTCCTGAGTAACACAGAATCATATATTTTGGGGACTTCCAAAGTGTCCATTCTATCCAGGAAAATCTCCTCTAAAACTTCTACAGGTGCTAAGACATAAAATTTCTCTGTATGTTATGGTCACATGTAACCCATAGTGACTGTTCGTTCCTTCATTTAAATACTCAAGAAGCTGCATTTACCAATAAGGACTTTGGAGGCTATGGTTGGGTTCTGTGACAGCCCTGTCATTTACCTTTCTGTGGATAGTTGAGTCACTTAGGAAAGTGAATACATCATTTCTATCTTTAGTCTAATTGGAACTGAAAAAAAAATTCAAAGACACTTAGCCCTTACATTCTGACTTCCTAGTGAGTGAAATACACAATGTAACCTACCTGTGCAAAGAGATTTAAGATCCATCCACCAGCTTGCACGAAGCAGGCTACAGTGTTTTATATCAGTGTCCCGGATGATCTTCAGATTGAATAATGTTTGCTCCATGTTCAAGTTTCCCAGGGGAGAGAGAAAAACACTGATTCTCATTAATCAGCTCCCCGTTCAGGCTTCCTCAGTGTCATGCAGAGCACCACGAGGGAGTCGTTTTGTGATCCTACTGAGGCACAAATGGGTGTGATCACTGCATGGCTGCTTTACCCTGATGGGCTCAGGAGCTCAGTCAAGCAAGTTGGAAACACTGAAAATGCCAGTCTGGAAGGAGTGGTACATAGTGGTTAGGAAGGCTGCTATATACAGCGGTTAGGAAGGCTTCCTTGAGACAGGAAGGAAAGGAAAATTTAGAGATAAAAAATTAAAGGAAAGGGGAGAAAAAGCAGAATATTATGAGTCTTAGGAATTTTCAGACATTTGGTCCAGATTTCTTCCAATACTACTTATTAGAACTTCTAAAAATTGTTTTTACACACATACATAGACAGATGTTAGACAGGAATATAGATGATTGATAGTAGATTGAGAGATAGATAGATAGATTTAACATTGTTAATATGGTGAATAATTTCATGGTACTTAAATATAAAACCAAACAGTGAGTCCTTGCTTAAATCCAACATGATAGATTACTTCCTTTTGCATATTGCTAGAATCATCAGCTCACACTTCGTTTAGAATTTTCCAATATACAATATACTTATCTGCTTTTGATGTCAGGGAAATATGTCTCTTCCATGATTTGGAAAATATACTATCTCTATTTTTCTGGGAGAAATTCTAAGAATTTATCAGTCCTTTCCCCATAAACATTTTGTTGCATTCACAAATCAAACCCCCGATTCCAGTATATATGCAAAACTTAAGAATATGGAAACATTTTTAGAAGCTATGTGTTCTAATTGAGTGGATAAATTCTATACTATATTTTAAAGTCTCTCATTTGCTTTTATTTAAATGACAAACTGGCACACAATAACTACATAATTCATAATACGTATGGTAACTAATTAATAAGACTTTCTAGTAATACATACCAAACGTGCATCTGCCTCTCTACTTCTAGACATAAATTTATAAAATCCTTGTACTACACAAAGTGCAGTTAATGTTATTAAAAGATAAAGAGTGAACTGAAGCATGAATAAGAAAACTGTAATAGTTCACATTGGAAACTATCTATAGATGAAGGAACGAGGGGATATATGTATGCACGTGTGTTCTCTGTCATAGTTTAAAGCATATTAAAGTTGCTTTGCAGGACTAGTTTATCTAAAACTGCATTCTCGTGCCTGATAAATCCCACCAGTGATTTGGGGCAGGGTGAAGAAGTAAATGACTCAGTGGGTCCACACTGCCTGTGCAGCAGCTCTCTAAGACTATGCGCCTGTCTGAGTTTCATAGTGGCAGGAACTTACCTGAAAGAGATTCTCTTTGCATCTGCACATGCACAGTCAGGTGGGAAGCAAGAGAAGCAGAATAAATATGGGCATTTTAGCCCAATATCTGCTCCCCACACTCTAAGACTAAAATTAGACAAAATGTGTGTAGTTATTTTAGATGATTTACCTTCTATTATTTTCATAACTGTTTTAATAACATTTAAAAATTACCTCGAACTAGAGAAGGTAGCACATTCCTGTCATCCCTGCAAGGTGGGAGGCTAAAGCTGTTCAAGCCCAGCCTGTGCAACTTAGCAGTTTAGCATGACCCTTTGCCCCACAAAATAAAAATAAAACAAGAAAGAATAGGGCAGAGATATATGTGTACCAGTGTTTATAGCAGCAGAATTGATAGTATCTAAATCCTGCCAGCAGCCTGTGGAGACATCACCAGGCAGTTGGATAAAGAATATGTGGTATCAATATATAATTCAATACTACTTAGGTATAAAAAAGGTCACACTTGGGACATTTGTAAGAAAATGGATGCACTTGGATAATATAATGCTGAGTGAAATAAGCCAGATCCGTGGGCTTAACTACCATATGGTATCTGTCATTTGAGTCAGGCAAACTACAAACAAAGAGATCAACAAATGTTGCACGGTGGTAAAACTAAATTCAGATATGCACATCAGTCTTTAATTCATTTTACCATAAACTCATCTATAAGGAGTTGAAATCGTGTACATGTTCTCTTCCCATATATCATATTTCTCATCCTATGAAGTTCTCTGTGTTATTAGAGGTAATCACCAACCACCATTTGTCTTTCACATACAAATGATAATTGGTGAAAGATAAATTTATGTACCCATCATGAATCATAGCATGAATTTATTGATGTTTAAAATAAAGCTGTATGGTATGTTGGTAAATGAATTATTCAGCACATTTCTCTCCCTTGGTTGTGGATTTTGGTCTCACCCATGGTAATTCACCTAACTAGACATCATTATATGCTGCACGGGCTGAGCTGGAACTCACTTTATAACCCATGCTGGTCTAGAAGTTGCAACAATCCTCCTGCCTCAGCCTCCCTAGTGCTGGGTTTACGGCCCTGCACCACCACGCCTGACTTTTGGACATCATTTTAGAGAGCGTACAAACATTTTAGAAATTTTCAAACCTTTTCTCAAGGTACTTTTTACAGTTATGTCTCCGTGGTTTCTTTTACTCCCCTTTACGGTTAGTTCAAAGTCACTGCATTTTGAATGCTGTGAGTATGTAAGAGTGTTTGAGATCATCTTACATGTTCTTGATATTTTTTACTTTTGGTACAGGAGTTCAGACACAGAGGGATTCTACCACTGAGTTAATATCCTCAGAGATTTTTAATATTTTTTTAATTTTATGCAAAAAGGGTAAAATAAGATTTCTTAACATAATAGGAGAATATCAATAGTTAGCACATTGTGCATTGTTATCTTTAAAGTAATTAATCAGAGTAAAAGTTATGGGCATAAAAATTTCTCCAGTCCACATTAGCACCAACCTTCCTTTTCTATGAACTAAGAGACACAACAGTATAACTAGCTTTCAATTTTTTCCTTTTCCCTTCCTTCTTTCCCTTTGCCCTCATCCTAGTACCTTTTTCCTTTTAAATAATTTCTTCCCATTTCACAATATTTGTTAACATTTTAGACCTTATTTACTCTTTCAATTTCTCACACCAGGGAGACATTATGATGTTTACACATGGGAGTATGCTTTATATTACTTATGAGTATGATCTCAAGTTGCATGCATTTACCTATAAGAGACTCAAATTTATCCTTTTTATGACTGTATAGTACTACGTTTAATAAAAATAGCACATCTTTTTTATCTCATCTTTGGTTGATGGACATGGGTTGTTGCCAAATTTGGCTATTACAAATTGTGCTGCTATAAACATGGGTGCGCATATATCACTGTGGTATGATGTTTTTAATTCTTCTGGGAAGATATCCAAGAGGGGAATAGCTGGATCAAATGAAACCTCTAATCCTAGCTTTTTAAGGAATTGCTCCACTGATTTCCACAGTGGTTGCAAAAGTCAACACTCCCACCAATAGTGCAGAAGCCTTCTTTATTCCCCACAGCCCCTATAGAATTTACTATTGGTTGATTTCTTGATGATAGGCATCCTTTCTGGAGTGAAATGGAATCTCAGTGTTGTTTTCATTTGCAACTCTTGTATGACCAATAATGTTGAACAATTTTTCATATATTTATTTGCCATCTGTATTTCTTCATCTGCAGGCTCTCCCAAACAAGATCATTCCGCCTACGCCTCCTGAATAGCTGTGTTTACAGGCTTGTGCCACCATATTTTTGACAGAATTCTGTTTTCTGAGTTTTCCTTATTAAAGTTAAAGACTAAGACACTTCTTGAGGAAGCAAATCAGTCTCAAAATACAACAAAAGACATAAAAATTAAAGGAATAAGGGACAAAGGCAAAATATTACCATGCTTATAAGAAATTCCATTTTAATATATGTTTGGTCAAAGTGTTTATCATTTATGCATATTGAAACTTCCAACAAATTACATTTATTGAGATGTGATAGGCATGTTTTCCTTTTTAGTTCCTTTGTAGGGTGATTACAATTAATTGTGAATGCTAAACTAAGCATACCAGCCTTGCTTAAACCTTACATAATATATTGTTTTTGAATATTGCTGAATTCATCAGCTAACATGTCTGTTTTGAATTTTCATATTTATGATACCATAATCTACCTTTGACATCAAGGGAGTATCTGTTCAAAATTGGAAAATATAACTTCTCTTTAGGTTTTTGAAAAATATTTTAGGAAGTGGTAAGTAGAAGTCACTGATTGGACAATGGAAACATGAGTTTTATATGGGGGAGAGGATTATTTTGAAAGTAAATTTCTTTTTTGTTGTTGTTGTTTTGGTACCAGAAGTTGAACTCATGACCTCGTGCTTGCCAGGCAGGTGCTATGCCACAGAGCTGTATCTCCAGCCCAAAAATAAATTTCAATGTTGAGTTCATCTTCATGCATTAAATTTTTTTAGTGTTTTTCTTAGTGTCTTTGTTAATGAAAGGAAATGCAATGTATCGCTACCTGTGATCATAAACCCAACTACAGATTCTTTATACACATGCTGAGAGCCTTTAGAGTTTTGTATAATTCTTATTTTAAATTGTATTGAACTTTCTGAATCACTATTTTATGAAATATTAAATGCTATGACACATATTACTTTAGCAGCAGTTTTATCAGTTTCCAATTTCTGGTTTCTAAAATTCATATTTCATTGAAAACTATTTTAAAAACCTGAAATAAATTACAAATATACTTAATAATGAAATGCACACTAACATTTAAAATAAATAAAATATATTACCTAACTGTAAACATCAAATATTTCTTCTGTTTTGAGTTTATCATCTCAATGATTATCAAACTTAACAAATATATATAATAGAAGTCAGAAAATGGATTATATTAATATACTTTTATCAAGCTTAAAATCAGTAGCTTTTATCTTTCTCTACTGTCAAACATATATTTTAAAGTTTTTTTATTTATTTATTTATTTATTATTATAATTTTTTTTTTTTGTGGCACCGGGGATCGAACTGGCAACCTCGCGCCTGACAGACAGGTGCTTAAGGCACTGAGCCAAACTCACGGCCCTGGTTTTTTGAGGCAGGGTCACACTATGTAGCTCAGACCGATCTTGCACTCACATTGTAGCCCAAGCTGGGCCTCAAACTCACAACGCTCTGCCTACCTCAGCCTCCCAAGTGCTGGGATTAAAGGCGGGTGCCACCACACCTGGCTTAAAGTTATTTATATAAATTACATGAAGTTAATTGGTGAAATATGTAATACAACTTAAAATGCATTAATTTAAGTGTTTTATAATCTTATGGGCACTAACACTTCACTTTAGTCCAGTTGAAAATTCATCTTTTAGAAAATTGAAATATTTTCTTATGTATTTCTAATAGTTAACACTTAATTGTAGAATTTTATCATCATAAAAATCCATTCTTTAGAGTCTTTGGATGTATTTGTATACACACATGACACTGTACAGATTATAATATTATTTCAGTTAATTTTATTCACATACGTGAACTACATAGGCAACTCTTATTAGAAGATGTGTGCTAAGAAAACATATCAGTCACTATTTGGTACAAATAAAAGTCTAGCATTGTAAAACAATAAAAATAATGAACAAAACACAGAAGATTTAAATTGTATTATGGATGATTTATATCCACATGACATAGCAAATGTGGACATGAAAACTTAGCATATTGCACTCTTTCTAGAAATGTAATATAGTTCAATCTATGAAATTATCACTGCATCCTTCAAAAAATGAATTCAAATGAAAGCAAAATGCTGTTATAAGAACCTAATGTGAGAGAATTCAGCCACAGAAAGGCGAATAGCATAAACAGTTCATCATAGAATAGCCATCTCATGCAAAAATGAAAAAAAAGTGGACTATGACTTTTAAATAAGCATTTTTCTTCTGATTTAGAAAGCTAAGGAAGAAAAAGCACACATTAGAGGAAAATATGCAGTAAAGAATCAAAATCAAAGAAGTTAGGAAATAAATCAAACCAAAATTCTGGAAACTTCTGTGACTAGAGCTCAAGAAAAAGACTTTGCTTGGTTTTCGTGCTTTAAAGAGTAATTCAAGGAATGAGACAAAGTTAAACATTGCTAAATTGAATCAACAGGCTTGCTAAGTCTCATGGGACGGTAAAGTAACAGATTAGGAAAAAGGCCCCTGTGAAATCGTGGTTCAGTTCAGGAATGCTTTTCTTATTCTTTGTCTTTCAGAGCTTACCAATTAAAAGTATAATAAATGAGAAAAATATTGTAATCATTCACTTGTTCAAAAACATTACAAACGTAAAGACATCAGAAGAAAGGCAAAGACCCAGATAGATGAAGCACCTTGTCTTGTCACAAAAAGGAGTGGTTTTAACACAGCTCACAGGAACACGCCTAACAGGTAGCGTTGCACACAGATTTTTAAATTGGCAAATTCACTATACAGTGAGGGTCTTAATTTTGCCCATATATTGAGAATATTTTAATCTTACAGATTTTAATCACATAGAGCTTATTAGATATTAAAATTCAAGTGAATAAAGAAAGCAACAAAGATTATACAAGAAATGACAGAAATTATATTAAATATATATGTATATAAACAATGATCTAAAAAATACACAAATTGTCAATAATTAATACACTATTTTTCTTTTCTTTAATCATTTTCATTTTCCAAATTGTCTTCAACTTTAAGGCTTTCTTATAAAACTTATAACATAATTCCACTTAAATATTTTACTTTATTCAGAATCCAAGACTGGGAATGGGTGGCATTTTCTCCTTTTCATCTGTTGTATAGGTATAAATTAAATTAACCAAAAATTCATAAAACATGATGAAGTGGTATTCAAAAATATGTATTATGTATTAAAACATTACAGGAATGCAGCACATCTGCTAATAAACAACATTTTTTGTTGTTGTCCTAAAAGATTTATATCCATCCTCTGTCATTATTATATATCTTATGTGGTTGGGGATAATGAAACTTTCAGTGAATTAATGTGGGTTGCAAACTAAAGAGGTGCTAGATAAAGAATCAAACCATTGATTCTTGATTTGAAAAACATCACTCCTAAAATTGTTGCTGCTGATCTCTATATTACAGCAGAATAATTTGGGCTTTACCATTACAAAATTCTCTAAAATTGGAGTATGCATGAATACTGTATGACACAGTTTTTAAAATGACAAAAATATTTTATTTTGCATTTTAGTTACACTTACAATCACATGTAAGTAATCACAGAGTCAACACATACTTCTTGATTGAAAATTGAAATAGGAATTTCTAAAAACATCTTCCTGGAAACAAACATCTATGATTATGTTGGATAATTCAAGGGCAACTGGAGAAGAACAAACACTCAGTGACTTTCAGAAAGAGACCAAAGAATTTACCAGAAGGACAAAAAGAAAGGAGAAAAACAGAAAAATGTAAATGTTTGACATCACTGTTATACTAATTGTCTGGAGCCTCCTCTCTTCTGCAGGACCCTAAGGACAGCATTTTTCACCTCTTTGTTTCTAAGACTGTAGATGAGAGGATTCAGCATGGGGGTCACAATAGTGTAAAACACAGAAGCCACCTGATCCTTTCCCAAGGAGTAGGACTCCTTTGGTTTTAAATAAGTAAAGATCATAGTACTGTAAAAGATGGTGACTCCCAGGAGATGGGAGGCACAGGTAGAGAAGGCTTTGTTCTTTCCTTCAGTGGAATTAATTTTCAGGATAGTAGAGAGAATGGACACATAAGATCCAGATATTGTGATGAGGGACAGCACTAGGGTGGAGCCAGCAAAAGCGAATATTATGATTTCAACCTTGTATGTGTCACTGCAAGACAGGGCTAAAATTGGGGATGTGTCACAGAAAAAGTGATGGATGACGTTAGAATTGCAGAAATGCAGTCTGCTCATACAAACTGCATTGACAGTGGAATCCATAAAACCAAACATATAGGACCCAGCTACCAGAGTGCAGCACAGTCTTGTGGACATAATGACTGGATAGTGTAGCGGGCTACAGATAGCTACATAGCGGTCATAGGCCATGGAGGAGAGAAGAAAGCATTCAGTAGAACACAGGAGGGCAAAACAGTTCATCTGGATGAAGCAGCCCAGGGATGAGATGCTTTTTGCGGAAGTCAGTAAGTTTTGTAAGGTTTTAGGGATGATGACAGTTGAGTAACTGAGGTCCAGAAATGACAGGTGAGTGAGGAAAAAGTACATGGGGGTGTGAAGCTGGGGTTCCAGGCGAATGATCAGTATCATCCCTGCGTTCCCCAGCACTGTGACGAGGTAGGTCAAGAGGAAGAGCAGGAAGAGGACCAGCTGTGTCTCTTCAGAATCCGCCAGCCCCAGGAGGATGAAGTCATGCGTGTTTGTGGAGTTCCTTCTACCCATGGTGTTTCGCTGTTGAATGATCAAAGTTGATACTTAGCTTACATGACTACAGAAAGGTTTTGGCTGTCTGAAGGGCTTAGGTATAGTTAATCCACATGTACATTTTATGACGTAGCTACTATTATTCAATATTTTTACATCATAAGAAAGGCACAGAAAACAACCTTTGTGAAATCGGAGCAATTAAGTCTCGACACTGGGATTTGCCCACGGGGCTCTGACTCTGGAGAGCCTGTTCACGGTGTTTATAGTTGTCTTAGCAAACGTGAAGAAGGGTGTCAAAACTATGATCACAAAGTTAGTGCATTATTCATTCTCATTCACTTCCCAGTGCCATTGGATGTTCATTATAAATAAATTTCACTTTTTAGTTAACTTATTTGTGGCACATTAAGGTTACATACTGCATATACTATACCACTGAATATACCACAACTGGGATGGTAAAATGTCTCTTTAAATACTAAGATGTTTAAAACATGTTTATAGTATATAGTAATCACATTTTTCATAGAGACGTGGTGTATGTGTACATCAAAATTGCCCCCTTTAAAAGTTTCATTCCTTTCCCTTCCTGCTCCCTGCCATCGTCTCTTTCTCATACGCCAAAATTTCATACTGTTATTTCCTATTGTCTATCTTATATTTTGCACTTCATTTATATATTGACATTGTCATGCAATAGAAACTGGGTGATACCAAAGCCTGTGTGTCTGATTTGCTTCATGTAACATTGTGGTCTCAGAATGCATGCATTTTTAACAAATGAGTGGTCCAGGAGATGCAGGAGGAAGGGAGGGTATGCAAAGTGGTTTTAAACAAAACAATTAAGAAATGCCATCTGCATGTATTAACCTTTGATGGTTTATGTAATCATCCTGTATTACAAAGAAGCACAGTAAAAATACTAAAAATGACTACATTTTAAAAGGAAAAATTACTAAGATTTTTTAAAACATAGACTGCTGCTCCAAATTCCTCCTGCTAAAGGCTGAACATTACCTCTCCCTCTTCTCCACTCAGTGGACCAGACAGGAAGTACTGCTCTGTCAGAAAAATACCATCTGCTCTGAAAAGGATATGCAGATGTTGCCCACACCTCATGTCTGGTTTAATTTACATCAGGTTGGGAGGCAGCTGACATTGACCTGGAGCTCAAAGACTTTGTGTCCCTGAAGCCCAGGAGGCCCAGGTCGGGGCAGTGGGGGCCCCTCTGCCTCCTTGGGAGTCAACTCTGGGAAATTCTTTTTTTCGAATCCAAATAAAATTTCCCCCACTTTGGGGAGGGAGAGAAAAGGACAGTACTGCAGCTCCAGTAACAATATGCTTTCCTAACTGTATCATTCAAAATCAAATTTCTTCCTAAAATATACTTTTATAATATGTACATTACTTACAGACTTTCATCCAACAACTTTATAGTCCCGATTTACAAATACTGTACTAATATTACTTATGGTAATTTTATATGTATATATATATGCATATTTGTGGGGAGCCATCCTCGGAGATGTGCTTCTGCCGTGAGGCCTGTATGTATGTAGGAGCTGAGGCCTGAGCTAGATTGCCCCGCCCGTCGAGTGAGCCAAGTTGGCGCCCGTTTCCCGTTTCCTGGGCGTTAACAACCCCGCTGTAGATGATCTCTGCCCAGTTACTAATGACGCCAACCAATGATAATGTACCCCCCGAGATGATCTGATTGGAGGATGTAACGGTATTTATGTGGGTTCCCGCCTGCTAAAATCAGTATTTCATTTTGTGACAGGCAACTGAGTTTGATGAACATATTATAGACAGTCAGACAGGGCTGAGCCCTGGAATGAGCCAGTGCAGAAGGCCAGAAACCTTGCAACTATGTGGGAGACAGACAACTCCTGCTGTAGGCCAGACCTCAAGACAAAAGATCAGGCAAATATACCCCAATACTTCCTAAGGATAAGCATCAGGGATTGATTTTCTAAATAGCTCTCTATCACTCTGAGGAAGCCAGGCGTCACCATCCCAATGCTCTATAAGAAGAGTCACTGCTCTTTAAGCATGTCTGTTTGCTATGGGACTCACTTCCCTATTTGTTCCTGATTTAATCAATTTTACCTGAGCAATTAATCTTATTGGTTGACCATGGTTCTGTCGCAACTTATGCCTTGGGAGTTTCCATTTTTCCCCACATTGGACCCTTCTCACCTCTTGGTTTTGCTGTATAGAAGTCCCTAGTAAATACAGTCTTCGGCAACCCACTTGGTACCCCTTTTGTCTCGCTCTCTTTCTCTCTCTCTGACAGAAGCTTTTTTTCTCTTATTAAATATATCCTACTCTTAATCTCTGTTGTTCCTAAAATTCATTCTTCGATTTTAGAGAATAAGAACTCCTACCAGACATATAGTAGGTTGGGAGTTTCGTTCCCTTTTATCAATTTTATTTGTTTTAAAACTCTCCAATTTTAAGAAAGATACTTACTCTGAAAAAATTCAGTATTATCTACCTAGAAATTTTAAAACTTCAAATTTTTGTGACACATAAAATACAAATACAAGAAGCTGACAGTTTCTGGGATATTTGATTTCCTTGGTATGCTACTGGTATGTTTTTGTGCACTCGTTTTCACTAATTCTTAGGTAAATTAAATCACGCTAGAAATTTGGTTCCACTCTTGATCAAATGGATACTTTACCAGGAACTCTCCTCTGAAGAGGATCCCAGGGAGCAGCTGTGAACATAACTAGAAGAGAGAACGCCGTCCATCACATGCTGATGATCCCAGGGTGCCTGTATATGAGCTCTCAGAACAATGCAACCCTAGTCATCCTCAGGGAGCAGTTTCCAAGAAAGATCACTGGGCGTGACTCCAGGGACAAAAGCTGAGGAGTAAATGAGCAAAACTGGGCCTTTTCCCTTGGAAGTCCCAGAAAGAAGGGCATAGAAGTATTCTCCCATGATGCTTTAAATTGTAACTCAACTTTATTTACTTTAAAAATTGACCCATAATTCTATAAATTTGCAGAGAACAATGCTTACATTCAATAGTGGTCTGTCAAAAATATATATGTATATATATATTTTTTTTTGACGAAAATTTCCAGACAAATATTTATTTCATGACTGACATCAAAGATGAAATAAGAAAAATTTTCACTGTGAAGTATTTTATAAGTAAAAGTATGATTCTATCAGAGGAGTAAGGTACATTCATTCGGAAAAATGAAAAACAACAAACTGAAGCAATATGAAGACAACTAAAGGCCCGTTACCATTTTGTTTCCATGATAGTAATTTCTTCCAATCGTTTCCCATTGTGCCCATGAAGCTCTATTTGAAGTGCACTGATAATCTGCATGATTATTACAATGTCCAAGGCCACATTTCCTGCGACCCTTCACATGAAGGATCCGGAAGGGACCCATGTACGCAGGTGGACGCAGGTTACCTGCAGCGCAGGTAGGCGAGGAGGGAAAGATGTTACTGCGCATGTCATTTGTGGTGCTAGGAATGTTTTGGAATATTTGTTTATATATCAAATATCAAATTATTTTTGAGGGATTTTCAAAATTTCTATGGCCTATAAATACCTAAGTCTTTAGAAAGATACGAAAATTGGAAGCTGAATTGCTTCTTTTTCAACATCGTCTTATTTGACAGAGCTAGATAGACATGGTGGTGGCTCCCTGTTGTAAGAGTAATAATTGCCATTAGATGGTTGCTATGTATTTTTTTTTTACATATTTACGTGCTATTCGTCTGAGACAGAGTCTTGCTGAGTATTACCAACTCGACTTGAAATCACTATGCAGCTAAGCCTGGGCTCAAACTCACTGAGATCCTCCTTCTCCTTCCTACTCCAGCCCTGAGGTCACAGGCCTGAGCCACCATGTCTGGCTTTAAATCATGGCTTTTAAAACATTTAATTTTATGTCACATGAACTCTATCTTAATACATTCATTTAAATGATGCAATATGAAAATTTACATGTTTGTAATCTGTGGGACTCTTTTAGTATAATCTTAATGAAGTATTTATTTTACTCATTTAACTGTATTTGTTTTTATATTTTTGGTACTGGGAATCGAACTCAGGATCTCACACTTGCAAAGTGCATCCTTGATAATTCACTCTGGTTATTATATGCAATATGGTAACTGTCTTTTAAATTACACTATCATAGTTTTTATTTTCCATAAATTTGTAATGTGGTGTGTTCAAGATAGTTTGTGCTTGCAAGCAATGCAATTTAAAAAAAATATATCACTGACTCAGATGGTTCTACTGAATTTTAGAGTTCTGGTAGATGCTGACACTATGAACTGTATTTTCTTAAATGACAACACCCTTGTATTTCATACTATTATATGGGGGTTCGACTAACTATATATATCCACACTAGTTACTGTGAATTTATTTTCACTTCAAAAATCACAGTTTTTAAAAAGAATTGTAGTTCTATTATATAGTACTGCTTCTGATGCATCTTGATGCAGTCCAAAGGAGCTTTCTCCTTCACTAGTTAAATGCAGTCTTTTTTGTCCTCTGCAGGCAAGTTTTTACATACATTCATGTACACATCAAAAAATATGATAAGACTTTGTACATATATAAAACCATTTATGATATACTACGTTTTATTATGTAAATTGTTTTTTCTCTTGTTCACTCATATTTATTCTTTTAATTGGAAATTATTCTTTGATGTTTGCTAGTTAAATATTTATAAATTGATCCCCAAAATGTGTTTTACTTTTATAGCTACACCAATGTCATGAAAATATTTTCATTTTTCCAATTCCTATCACATTGAAGTTACTGAGTGCTAGATTTATATCAATGTTATGATTATATGAGTGCTTGATATCATTTTATAATTCAAAATCACTGATAGTTGGTAAAGTAAAATACATACATTACCTGTACGAGTATTCTATCTTCATCAATTTGTCATGTATTTTTTCCCCAATTCCTGTGGCTTAGGAGTCTTTTGATTATTAATTCATCACATGTATAATTGCATGTATTTTGCTAGTTTGTTCTATTACTACAGTTATGACTGATATTTTGTAAACTTGAAAATTAATGAAGCAAAAAAATCCATCATTGTTTTTAATTTGGGCAGCATTTAAGGATTACTTCCATTTATATAAATGATATAAGCGATACATATTATTTATATTTATATATTGCATATATAAATATTTCTTATATTGTCTGAGGATAACTTATGCTGTTTGAGTATATTCCAGTGATGGTTATCAATGACCAGGACTCAAGTTGACATGCAAATGAAGAAAATATATGCTATCACAGGACAGAGCTCCTCAAAGAGATGAAAACAATTTGCATGTAGCAAAATACTGCCATAGAAGATTTGATGCATCTATGCTACTGAGGGGCTATATAAATCACTTAAACACATTTTAGGAAACTAACCTTTGGGTACGCTTTGTGCTCTCAGGCTATTCTTGTACTACAATGGATTAATAAAGGAAACTTATGAAGGAAAATGAGGGTACCAAATAATAATTTAAAATCATAAGTTAGAAATCAAGCAAATGAGGGAAAACCCTATAGCTTAACCTTATTTGAGAGATGCACCATCGCAGTGGAGATGAGGTATGTTGGCAGCAGAGTCAAGTAAGACCACAGCAGAGCTCTTTTTATTTTCTTTCTTCCAGGACTTGCTCAGTGAGGAACTGTGACATTGGGAAGGGAGGTAAAGTAGCGGAGGAAGACATGTGGGGTCTTAGTCCCAGGAAGAACCAAACTGTCAGTTCCATGTTATCTATGACTTGTACTTTTTGAGGAAATACTTTTGTGTTCAAGTATAATCTTGAAAAATACTAATATATAGTCTCAGTTATCAGTGACAAATTGAAGAATGTGACTGATGCCTGTGCTGTCAGTAACATAATAAAATGGGAAGAAATTCACCCCATGACCAGCCTCATGATGACACCAGGAATTTGAGCAAGGTTTCTGTGATTTCCAAACCACATGTTGTGGTAGGCTTGTTGCATAGATCTCAGCATGGAAGAGATTACTGTGAGCTGGAATCAGGTAACAATGAGTTCATGGAAAATGATCTGGGTTTACCAGAGCTTTGGTTTCCCTGTGGATTAGGTGGTGATTGGTCAATGCAAGCAGATATCACTAAGATTTTCTGATCATAGCTATATTCTGGAACTGAAATGTTCCCTAAACCGGAACTACTAAAGAATTCATTGAGGGCTATGAGCTTTTTCTGGAAAAATGATTGGATCATGAAGGCTACATTATCATTAACTGGATTATATTTATATTTGTACTATACTTACATTGATAATAATTGGATGACATTATTGGTAGGTGATGGCAAAAAGGAATAAGAACTCCCTGAGGGGAGGTTTAATTGGGGCGAACTTGAGAACTCTGTCTGGTACCAGAACCTCTCCTCTTTGGCTCACTGACACGCTGACTCCTGGCTGGCACAAACCTTTCATCAGGTTTCTGCTTCGCTGCTAGCCCACAGCAACGGAATCAGAATACCATGAACTGCACCACTGAATCTTGAGCGAAGATAAGCCTTTTGTCTTTTAATCTTTTATTTTGGATGCTTACTGAATTTTTAAAAAATACAAGAACCCAAGGTGATTTTATGAAATCCCTCACCAATGTTAGCAATATCAGTTTGCATTTAGCTAAATGATAAAAATGCTTACTTTTCATAGTATGTAAGATTACTGCTGAACACATACATATATATTTATATATTCTTTAGTCTTTCTTATTTATTTTAGCATAAATTTCATGTTAATAATAGTGTATTTTTTCATATATTCCTTCCTATTTCCATGAACCCTAATCCCTGCCAGTTAAATCGTTTACCTGATATAAACATTATCTACCATTTCCAGTTAGTTATTTGTTAATTTATGTACTCATTAACAAAATATTTTGTTAGTTTTCAGAAATGCATTTGGGTTTTTGTGGTATAGTATTGTATACTTTATCCTCAAATTTATTGTATTATTTGTTTTTCACTTTGAACTCCTCTGTGTTAATTTGCTAAGCTACAGGTCATTGTCATATTTTGCTGAATATATGAACTTCTTAAAACTTTGCACATTGCCAGAATGTCCATGAGTGCTAAAATAACCCTAGAAGACTGCAGTAGTTTACTTCGCTTCCTCACTGTCACATTCATCTTAGCAGTTTTTCAATTTAAACCATTTTGTGAGAGTTAAGAGTGCTGTGTGTGACTTTACCTTTACAATTTTCAGGTGATCTTTAAAAAGTAGTATAGACATTAACTATGAAAGATTTCTTTATTTGGAATTATTATCTCTATGTGTATGTTATCCAGTGCCCCATGGGTTAATAGTGTGCAGTTTACTAATTCAACAAGCATATGATTATCAAGTGTATGGCAGATTCTTTCATCACATTTATGACTGATTCCTCTGATACAAACATAAGCCTGAATATGCATAAATTCCATCATTATCTGCAGTTTCAATCTGTTCAAGCAACTCTTCAACACTAATGTTCATCCACATAGATGTGTACATGTACACCCACACAGCAGGTCTGTCCCAATGTGCCTTGTGGACTAAATACAGATCATGTATACAGTGATCATAACTGAGTGCTAACATTTGAAAGAAGAAATTCCATGATATCACAGGGGATTTCCTGCCACAAGAATAAAATAATTTGCATGGTACCATGTAGGAATATATTTGGGTAACAGATGTTTTGTGTTTCTGAGTTTCAGTATTACTGAAATGTATTAAGGACATTTTAAACAGTATCTTTTGGTTGCATTCCATGTCCTAAGGGTGCTATCCTAATAATTAATGAATAAAGGCACTCACAAAATAATGTTAAATGTAATGAATGAAGATGAATGGTAAAGGAAAACTGCAGTCACTCTGTTCTCTGCACTGGGCTCAGGGAAACCAGATGGACTGACAACAGGATCAGGCTTGCACAGCTGAGCCCATTTTGGGGCATTTCCTTCCCTGACCCAGGCAGTGACTACAGCAGCCTCAGCAAGGGGTCACAGGGTGGTTGGGGGCCAAGAAAACAGAGACAAACATTGAGCAGATAGCAGAGCTGTGGGAACGCTCCTAATGATGGGTGTGGACTTGGTCTAGGAAAAGACAATTTCACTAGGGAGTTCTGTTTAATTAAACGAGTTGTGATTTTGTTGTGGCTACCAAGTTTAAGCACAGTCCTGATAAATGCTGATGTCTAATGGGATCAGATTACAGAATGGGTTTCATGCCTGTGCTCTGGATGTGTGTGTATACTGAAAGTGGAGGAGATTCCCCCTTCCCAGCCAGCCCAGTGATGGCCCCAGAAATGTGAACACAACAAACAAGGATGCGACCTCAGCATGGCACGAAGTGTGAAGGAAATTGCCTCATATTGGGGTTAAGTAACAACGACTCTAGGGAAAATGGTCTGGGGTTGTGGGGGCAGTATTTATTTACTGCTAATTACAAAGTGTTGATGAAGACAGTAAGCCAAAACTATAAAATTGTTTACAAATGTGGTTAGGAGAAACTAGAAAGCACAAGGTAGACAGGGTAAGAAAGGTAATGCACAACATGTTAAAGGTTACATAGACACAGGCCCGCCTGTGCACTTTGTGCATTTCAGCTGTACCAGCCCCTGTGTATGGAAATATATACACGTATTGTTACAAATATTGTAAAAACAAGCAAGTGATATTGTATCTCTGCTTTCAGTACATTGCTGGAGTGGATTTCTGGTGTTCTTTATCTTAAACAGTCACAAAGGAGAGACTCACATTAATTAATAAAATATTTTCATCTTATTCTTTTTATACAGATGTTTGGAACCTCACTTTTAATGTTAGTATAACTTTTATGGTGAAAAATGTGCTTCATTCATAAAAAAAATTTCCCAAACACTTTTTGCATGGCCTCTTTGACATCTTTACTCCACAGACTATAAATGATGGTGTTCAGCTTGGGAATGACAGTGGTGGTGTAGATTATGGACACCAACATGTCATGTTCTAAGGCCTAACTGGAACTTGGTCTCATGGACATGAAAAGAACAGTTCCATGGAAAATGGACTAAGGTGAATGAAGTGAGATGAGAGCCACACTTAGAGAAGATCTTTCTTCTCTCTTCTGCAGAGTGATCCTGAGAATAGCTGACAGAATGAAGCCATAGGAGATCAGGACGATTACTACAGTAAACATCTCAGTAGAGCCAGCAATGTAAAAGAATAGCAGCTGGTTTGTGTGAGTGTCAGAGCAAGAAATTGCGAGCAGAGCAGGACGACACAGAAGATGTGTTAGATGACATTAGGGCTACAGAAGGACAGGCTGAAAGTGGCCACTGTGTGCACAGCGGCGTGCAGAATCCCCCCGAGGCAAGAAACGATGATGAGTGCCACGTAGACCTTAGGTGTCAGGCTCACAGAATACAGGAGCAGGTTGTAGATGGCCATGTAGCAGTCATAAACCATGGCTGCCAAGAGAAAGCATTCTGTGTTTCTGAATAGCACAGCCAGAAATATCTGCATTGCACATCCAAGGAGTGAAATGACTTTCTTCTTTGACATGAAATCTACCAACATATTTGGGGTAATAACTGAGGAATGCCAGGCACCCACAGAGGACAAGACACTCAGAAAATTGTACATTGGGTTGTGCAGTCAGGAATCCCCAGTGACCAGCACAATCAGTCCTAAGTTTCCCAGGAGAGGAAAAAGGCAAACTGCTAGAAAAAGGAAGAAGAGGGCGAGCTGCAGCTCAGGGTTGTCAGTGAATCCCTTCACATGAATGTGGTGACTTCAGTGAAATTCTTCATGCTGCCACCTCTCAGGAAAAACCTGAAGATACTCATTAGTGGTGGATTATGTTACTAGGAGAAAGTGAACCCCTGTAACCTTACACAACAGGAACCAAGCCTCTGTAAGTATATCCATAAAAGTACATGTAAGAGTGCTTGTGTAGACAGTGTATAATTTCCCACAACAGATCCAAATAGAACTGAAAGGAGTGTTCATTTCACTCACTTCATAATCAAGTGAAAAATGGGTGTGCAAACACAATTTGTAAAACAGTGGCATGTTGACTATTGTTTCCCAGTTAATAATTATAGAATCGAGACTCACTCCAAAATCTTCCTTGTATCACATCACAATTTTTACAGTTCTTGCCTGCCTTTTATGCACAATGGATTCATGACACTACTGGAAAATCCATGTACCCCAGGGAATTAAAGAAAAACAAGTTTTGCTGAGTGTTGATTTTTTTAAATAACTAAAACTTGAGAAATATGAAATAGTATTATTAAAAGAATAGGGGATGATATCAGTGATGCAAATTTTAAAGCATTATTAATAGTTTTCCTTATAATATCAAAATATAGGGCATATAGTTGAATGTGTCAAATGTTTCCTTACCCTGTATTGATAGATTCTGTGATTTGTTCCTATTTTGAATTATCATCATCAGTCACTAGAATTAAATAATATGCTCTTTAAGTAGCCCTCCTTTTTACTTGTACAACTATAAATTAACTATTTCTATTGTTTTCTTTCTTTCCAAATGATGTTTGTTCAAATTTTCACACAAAATTCTGGATAAATTAGAACCTAATGAATACTTATTATTTATTCTTGGAATACACAAGCAATGTCAAATGCTTGCTATTCAGGAACAAAGTATTTTCTAAAAATAACATAGATATTCCTGGAATGTTAGGTTCTAGCTTCTCAAATGCACGTTTCAAATTATGTGAAAATTTCTTTTACCTAAGAAACGGCAAACACTAGTGTGTGTACACTGTGAAGACGTCTCAGTGAGGTGGTTTTTATCCAGTTCTTTGACTGTTGATGAATCCCCACAGTCTTTCTAAAGGGAATAGGCCTCAATCATCTCCAATAGAAACATAATGATTTATTTCATAATGATAAAGGAATATGTCTTGGAATAAGATGTAATGTGCAGCTCTTAATGGATTAACAGGCTTCTGGCTCTGTTTGAAATGTTTTAATTTTTAATCTTTTAGTAATCCTGTGTATATTTATAGTCTAATACTACAGCATTTAAAATATTCAGAGCCTGCATTTATCTGATGATCAAGGATGCTGAATATGTGTTGTATACAGAGATTCCTCATTTAAAGACCTGCTTAATGACTGTTGGGACTTACAAACCGAGGGGTGCTCTTTTAAAGGACTTATGAGCCTCAGCTGGGACTTAGAACTCATTTTATTTATTTATTTTTTTGGTACATCTCTGTTCATACAGCTTCAATGCCTTTTCACACACTGCACGTTATTTATAAGACACTGTTGTTTTTGCTGATTGTACTGCAGAGAACAGTACTGCAGTTTTTTGTTATGTTACACATTACAGTACTGCATGTAAGAGTTATGCAAATAGAGCAAAATCTTCGAGTTGGGGTTAACTTTGACAGCTTCTTTGTTCTGAATATTGTAATGTACCTACTACATGCAATTCATTATTTAAGTGACCTGGTCATTTCACCACTTATTGGTAGGAACTTAGTCCTTTTTAAAATTGTCCTGTGGGATTTCTCCCATACTGATAACTGTTGGTCTATGTGGGGAAATTTTGACATTGCACAAGATCAACATTGCCTGAAATTTTGATCTCTGTGGGCATGTTATATTATAAGGTCATTAAATGCCTGGGTTTCTATGCTAATCATTCTAAACTAGCTTTGTGCTTGTTTTTCCAGAAAATCTAAGCAATGTGCTCCTTGTTTTGGTCCTGTAACCATTTTCTGTGCCATACCACTGAACGGAAATGGAATCCACGTTTCAAACGACTGCTAATGTTTTGTGACTGTTTCACCACTAGAGGGTGAGGCGAGAACAGTTGGGTCGCAGAAAGCAAATTGCTGCGCTGTTCAGTAATAATGGGGGGATTATTTTGAAAAGATAGTCGGTGCTGCAGAAACTTTCTTGCGGACACCGTTAGGTTCCACTGTCTCTTCCACTGTCCTTGGCCTAAAATCAAGGATTCTGATTGGTTCTGCGCCAAATACCCATTGCACCCTGACTCCAGTGTTAAGCCCTTGTCTACCAAGAACACAAGCTGTGTCACATCCTCAGTCTACAGCCTGTAAGACCAGCACAGTACTGGAAAAGTCTACTGCTGTGTGCTACCTACTGCTGAAGCCTCATAGTCACAGATCCTACATGCAGGCACGTTTGTATCATGGCAGTGGATACACTGCAGCTGTGTGTCTCTGCAGGGACCAGGGATGTAACTGAGGCCACTCCCAGGAAGGCCTGGGGATTGGGTCTGTTAAGATCTCCAACTGCCCAGCATTGAGTTTCAGGACAGATTCCCATGTTAAGTAACCTCACCTGCCCTAGCAAACAAATTGATCTACACCATGTTGGGTGGCCTAAGGTTTGTGTAGTGTTGGTGAAGGCAGTCCCTGTCACCTGTCACCTTGTCTTAAGGGTGGCACTGTCTCAGTGATCCTTCCAGGTCCTCATGATAGAAGCCAAAGCATGAGACTGTCTGTGAAGCCCAGTTCTCTGCAGCTGCAGTGTCCCGGCAGCTCCATAACCTCTGTCATATACACAGGCACAAGGATGGCTCCGTTCCCCATGGCGAGGGAAAGGGTGATGGAAACTGCCCTATGGCCCACAGGGCTGGTGTTATGCTGGGTGCCAATTGAAGCTCAGCTTAATGTGGTCTCAGGTGAGGGCATCCCCGCTCCACTCCAAGAATAGCAATGATGCAGGTGAAATGTGAGAACGTCCCACACCATGTAGGTGTCTCCCTGATGCTGGAGGCTTTGTCTCTGGGTCCTATTGTGGGCCCAGAGCCTCTTATTTTCTTTCTCATGCCAGATTTCACTGCTGTGGATTGAATTTTAGGAGATGCCATGCGCTGGCTTTCACACTCACACCCTGCTCCCCCATGGGTAGAGTCTCACTTGCTGCCTTGCTCCCTGAGGTTGGGGGTTCCTGTGGAGCCTCAATAACTCAGTGTCAGTGACAGCCGGCAGGTACAGACCCTCATGTAGGGTTGGGGCTCTTCCTACCAATAGGATTCACTGTAGCAGGGAGGAACTGAGCTCAGCTTTAAGGCCTGAACTGCATTCCTTCTTCTTCTCACAAGGCAGAGACATCTTTCTTCTGTGCTGTCTGCTTAGAGCTGTGGAAAGGGAAATGCACAGAGTCCTTTTCTTTCCGCCTTCTTCAACATTTTTATATTATGATCAGATCTAAAGTCCATCACCTTAGCTCTTCTGAAGTTCATTTGATGCTTGAATTAATTTCAAGTGGTGTGCCTGGAAAAATGGGGCTTTGAAGATTTTCCTCATCTGCCAACTTCCTTTGCTTGCCAAACTTTTCAAATATAATTTAATCCACGAAGGGGATTCTACTGATCTTTAATATTCTGACATTTCCCCATTATTCTACGGGATTTCCTTTTAGTTCTTTTAACTGTAGTCCCATTCTTGCACAATTATCTATTCTCTCTAGAAAGTGGCTTATTTCTTTTATTATGTATGTGATTGTTTTTGTTGTGCAGATTTAAAAAATACTGTATGAATACATCACATTTTGTGATTTTCATTTATATTTAAGGTTGTTTCTTGTGTTTAAGCATAAACACAGACATCTACACATTGGTACACACACTCACGTGCATGCCACTATGTGATTCTGGAATATACATAGATGATGAGTATCAGTTACAACAATGGAATTTCATCATTTGAAGGAAGGGATCATGGGAACAACATTGGAGTGAATCTTCTAAACAAAGCAGAGACATCAGGGTAAGAATATATGGCGGGAGGCAGTGCTCTTCACATAGTTGTGATATGAAATTTAAAGTTTTAAGTCTGAATTCAGGGAAATATCATTTGCTTGAATTATGTTTTCTAAGAAGATTTTTCTGTTAAAGATTAAGCCCAGTTCATGAGAAATAAAATTATCTCTACAATATAACAAAAATTATAAATAAAAGAGAGAAGGAACACAGAACATTACCAGCCTTATGAAGTTGAAATTTATTTTGAGTTTAGTCAAGGCTTTATCACTGAAGCATACTGGAATCTAATTTTTTCATATATATTGAGATGTAATATATTTGAATATGGTGTTGAATTTGAAATCAAATACAAAATTCTGGCTTAAGCTTGGTGTATTAATGTTTCTGCGTATTACTAGTTCTCTCAGCTAACACTTCATTTGAAAATTTCACTAGTACAATGCCTTTATCTGTCTTTGATATTTAGGTAGTGCTAATATATTGTCTTAGTCATTTTCTCCTTGTCGGAACACAATAATGGACACCTACAATTTAAAGGAGGAAAAGGTTTTCCGTCCATGTTTTCAGTCCATAGTTTGTTGGCTCCAAGGGACAAAGGTAAAATGAAAGGGGCTGCATAGAGGAAAGCTGCCCATGTTGTGGTAGTCAGGAAGCAGGAGAAGGTAAGAACCAGGAAATGAGACATGCGCTTCCAGGTCATGACCCAGGACCCTTCCTTGAAACCCACTTTTTAAACAGAAGTCAGCTGTAAGGCTCTCGTATTTCCATCACATTTTGTAAGTCTGCCTCTAAAGGAATGAAGCTCTGGAGGGATGTCTGGTTCAAATCATAATATGTATCTTTTTAGGTTTCAGAAGAATTTCTAGGATTTGGTTATACTTCTTTACCCTAAACTTTTAGCACACATCAAAGTATCAAGACTGTTTTTGTGGATAGGAATACAGTGTAGAGAGTTGGTTTTCTACACATGTTTGATTTTGAGTTTCTCCTCATCATGATTCTTTTTACAAGTATGATTCTTAGTTTCTCTAGAAATAAGAAGCAATGCCCTACTGCTTAAAGTTCTGCAGTAACCACTGGTTGTTCATTTCACAGACACTCTGATGGTCTGTAATATATTTATTTTTTGTTTTGAATTGAGATTCTTACATAACTATTTGAGAAAATATGAAATTTTACTACTGAAATTATTTTATCAAATATTATGATCCTATGTTATTCCTGGTTTTTAAAGCTTTATATTCTCAAGAAAAGAGTAAATCTTTTTGAATTAACATATAAATCCTTGTAATTATGAAATAGAGATTAATTGTAGAATAAATGAAATATTTTATCAAATATTCATCACATTTCATTGTAATTTATCACTTGAGGGACTATCTAAAGTATGACCAACGTTTAATTTAGAAGTGTATTCTTGGCTTATTTGTACTCAGATTGTTTTCTCAAATTTAGGCATGGGAAAATTTTGCCTATATTATAAAAGTTACAATTGCTCACTGGTATTAATTGGAGGATACAAAATAATTGTATTTTAATTTTAACAATTCTGTAATAAGACCCATTCACAACTCATTTTAACATGTTTCAGTTCATCTAATTTCATTATACATTTATTTTTGTAAAAATTAATGTTTCTTATATATATGATAGTATATGATTTTTTCATAAAAATCTAAAATCAACTCTAAAACTATTTGGTGCTATCTATCTCCATGTTATAATACATATATAATTTCTTTTCTTCAATAAATGATCTCATTCAGATTCTTATGCTTCACAGGTAATTTTAGCACACCATGGGTTACTAAGGATGCAGTTTCTCAGTGATAAAAATATTATTTTACGCAAGTTAATTAATGAAAATTAAAACGTTTGGAAGCACATTGATAACATATAAGAGGTACATTTCACACGAACCTCTCACCAGAAACACAGCTGAGCTCAGATCACTGGATTCTGCCTGTTTGCTTCCTGACGTGGGATCATCAGATCGCTGCAAAGGAGGGGTGCTAAGGAAACACAGCGCACTGCTGTAAGAACCACAGGCGAGCAGTTACACACAAGGAAGAAAAGCAGCGGATCTAGTTACCTCCTCATTCAGCGGGCGTCCTCTGCAAATACATAAAACACTACACCTTCTAAACAAGAGTTCGTCCTTTTCTCTATCAGTGTAAGGAATAGTGACCATAAACCCGAACACTTGCTGTAAGGAGTAAACAAGCCAGTAAGGAAAATACAAACAATCAAAAATGAAATTAACCACTAAGCTCTGTGAGGCTCTATTGAAAGGTTCAAAAAATACTATTTTTCTCTTTGGTTGAAAGTGTTTGTTATAATGCACAGGCTGCTCTCTGATTCCTAATCTTCGGGCCTCCTCCAATTCAGGTGCACAGCAGCAGGGGTTGCATAGCCTCTGCCTGTGAGATGGGCCTTCCTGGGTATACGCACTCATTTGCACATGCGCTGAATTTGACGAAATAATTTCCTTCAGGGAGTCTACTGGTTGATGGGTAACCAAGTATACTCAGTTAGTAGATGCTGTTTTTCTCCTTTAAACAAGCAAGTGGATTGTTGAGCGAAGAGGAGACTAAGTTCCGTGAAGGAGCAGGGACGCTGCAGCTCCTCCACATGACGGACTCATTTAAACCATCGTACTGCATGGAGTTGCTTGACTTTAACAGAACCCACACAATAGGATGGAGCCCAGAACAACTGAAAATGGGATTAAAAACTCAGAAACACATAAGGTCAAACATAGCCCCTGTAAAAATTTCTAATAGTTAAAATAACATAAGGAATATTTAAAAACTTCTACTAGTCTTCCTTATTCTCAGAGTATAATTCTACTTACCCTGTCATCAATGGACCTCTATTATCCTAGAAAATTTTCTCAATTATTGGGTTTAAGACTCAACTGTCTTCTTTTAGGGAGGCAAAGTCTTTTTGTGTTTATTTAGTTTGGTACTAAAGTCATTTAGATGTTTAGTACAAAGGAGGTCAAACTTTGAACACTCTCTTGCCATACTCTGGAGGGAAATAGGACAGGTTCCTATCCAAATCTAATTTCAAGGACCTAAAGTGTAGGGATCCTTTAGGAAAAGACATCAGACAGCTTTTCCATGTCTTCTGTATAGCACATTTTACATCTTTGTTCCTCAAACTGTAAGTCAAATGATTCAACATCGGAGTAATCAAAGTATAAAATATGGAAGACATTTTATCAGTGGCATTGGAGTGACTGGATTTGGGCTGCATGTACATAAGTTTCAAAGTCTCACAGAACACTGTGACCATAGTCAGGTGAGACCAACAGGTGGAGAAGACCTTGTACCTGCCCTCTGCGGAGTTCATCCTGAGAATGGCCACAAAGATGAGCAGGTAGGACACGAAGACCACCAGAAGAGAGGAAATCAAATCAAAACCTGCAAATATCATGATAATAAATTCACCTTCTTGAGTATCTGAGCAAAGCAATGATATCAAGCGGAGACTGTCATGGTAGGAATAGTTGATGACATTGTATCCCCAGAAGAACAAAGTACAAATCTTTATGGTTATTAGAGGAGAAATAAATGTGCAGTAGAGATAGGGAATCGCCACTAGTACCCAGCATTCTCTACATGACATGATGACAGTGTACAGCTGAGGTTTACAGATGGCCACATAGTGGTCATAGGACATTGCAGGCAGTATAAAAAACTCACTACCAATAAAAACAAGAAAGAAACCGACCTGTGTGGAATAGAAATGATAAGAGATTATATTTCAATCTGCCACAAAATTTACCCAAATTTTCAGTCCCACAGCTGTAGAATAGCCAACATCAATGAGAGCCAGGTGCCCGAGAAAAAAGTACATGGGAGTCTGCAGCCTGGAGTCCACCTGGGTGAGGACGATCATGCCCAAGTTGCCCACCAGCAAGGTCAGGTAGACGATGAGGAACAGCACAAAGAGTGGCCTGCAGCTCAGGACAATCTGTGATGCCCAGCAAGTTGAACTCGGTCACCACTGTGAGATTACGTTTTTCCACCTGGATTCATCAGAACATTTATGCTGAGTAAAACAGATTTCAAATATTGTCACCTCAGGGACATTTATTATGCAAAGCTAGCATAAGTAAGATGCATCCAAACTTTCCACTTTGCATTATTCAAAGTAAGACTCATTTTTACAAGTGACAATACAGACAAATTGAAATAAATAAGCCAGGCGTGGTGGCGCACGCCTTTAATCCCAGCACTCGGGAGGCTGAGGTAGGCGGAGCGTTGTGAGTTCCAGGCCGGCTTGGGCTACAACGCGGCGCAAGGCCGACCTGAGCTACATAGTGCGACCCTGCCTCAAAAAACCAGGGCCGGGAGTTTGGCTCAGTGGCTTAAGCGCCTGCCCTGGCAGGCGCAAGGCTGTGAGTTCAATCCCTGGTGCCGAAAAAAAAAAAAAAATTGAAATAAATATAGAAGCAGGTGCGTGCATTTCAACCAGGACTATTTTACTCAGAAAAAAATGTTATTCAATATCTAGGTAAAATTTTGTGGTTAAAATTGGTAGTAAGTCTAACCCTGTGTTCAGTGATTGAAACCTATTTTAGATGCTGAAATCTATCTCTTAATATGCAGCATAGAACTAAAAATTTAGCCTAAAATATCAGTGGTTCTGAGGTTGAGAAATCATAACAGACATAAAGGTAGAGGAACAAGTAGATAGATGGTCTTCTATTTGTCATTTGAATAATCACAACTATACAGTCACATTTGTTGATTAAATTTAACAATGGGTCATTGTACAGATTCAGTTAAGTGATATTTTATGTTTACCTTTTCTGAGACTGCATGGAACATCATAATTAAAAAACATAGTCATATAAAATTCATATAGTTACTTTTGGTATGTCCAATATTGTTTAAACACTTTGTAGATATGAATTATATATATAAATTTTAAAACTATAGCACATATAAATTTTTGAAACTATACCAAAAAAAATCATATATACAGTGTTACACATTGATACAATGAGTTGCATATAAATAATATTATCACAGGAATCTTAAATTTTTCTTATCATAAAAACTAGTAAGTTCCTACCAGGGTTGTTTGGAAGTAAGAGGAAGTGTTCAATGTCTCAGTGTGCCTGAGATTTGAAATTAGTTATCCAGGCCATTTATTCATGTATTCTGTTTTTATGTATGCCTTTAAGTGGTGATGGTAACCTATCTAAAAGAGGTTTTCTTTATGCACATTCCTCAAAATTTTGAGTTCACTTCTGCATCAGTGCTAAAATAATGAATAGTTAAGGAATGAGCAGCGGGTCAGGAAACAAAATTACCTGGATCTTTATCTCATCCCACCTCTATTATGACTAAAATTATATGATCCATGTACAATCATTTTGGATTTGTTATCTTCTCTTGTTTGTAACTAATATAATTACACTTACTGTATTATCTTGATATAAATCTGCTTTAAGTTGTCTTCTCCTGTGAAAATTTTTGTTAATGTTTAAAAATGCTTATGTATACATAATAAATTGAATTCATGGTATCAAGCAGGAAGCAGGTGGTGCATAAGGAAACATGAGCGAATTAAGAGGAAGTGAGGCGACTAGCATTGTTTTGCACAAGGAATGCACATAAGGTTTCCCTTTGGAGAAAGGAATACTATATTTTAGGTTGAAAATTTGATGTTATATTTTATGAATCTATCCATTGGATTAAACTTTTCTTATGTTACACACTACCATACAGACAATATAAAATACAGATGATGGATAGACACAGAGTTTGGGATGTGTTTTGGAATCTTCTGTGTGATATGCCTCCAAAACTTCTTCCAAATATGACAGATATTTATATTGAATAAAGATTTAGTGCAGGTAAATGAGTGTAAACAAATGAAATATGTCTGAATGTGTCTATTAGCCCACAGAATGCTTAGAGAATATAGTGAAAATGAATGACACTTAAAGGTTGAATGATTACTTTTGTGAAAAGCATTATTACAATATTTCCTAAATAGAAAGGAAAATAATAGCTCACTGCACAGTGCAAATTATAGTGCCAGCCATCTGTACTTGAGCTATATGCAAGCAAACAATAATTTCACACAGTTTAGCAGCAATCTGCGGACGACTGATTCCATGTGGTGTTAACCCGCAAACAGCGTTGCTTCTGAGGCTGTGGGGTGGCTGCTCAGTCTCCTATTCTGCTCCTTCCAGACTTCACACTGGAGTTAAACACACCAAGTGTCAGATTCTAATGCAGGTGGGCACTGTAATCATTGCATTCACACGCAGTGTGAATCATGCTTTTTTGTCTTCCGGTTTGATCTGATTGTAACCGTGCAGTACTCTCACCTCTTATCCACAAGACAACTGAGAAGGGCTGTACTGCAAAATGGAAAAAAATTACAGATACTCCCTCTCTCATGCATGGGAGTTAGTAAAAAAAAGTGACATTTGTTTTACTAATCTTTATTGAATATTCAAGTTTGGTTTCTCTACCTTTGCTCTGAAGAAAAACGTTCAGAGATGCACAATCAAGTGGAAAATGAAGAGCATTTGACCATTGCCATAAACTTGGATTCCTAACAGACTCTTGATGCTCAAGAGTTGATATTTAGATAAACACAAATCAAACTATCAAACTGTCATCTATCTGTCTACCTACCTATCATCTGTCTTTCTATTCATCTGTCTATATCAATGTGAAGTGAAACTTTTCCATGTGAAGATGTGAACAACGAATGTCGTTCTTACAATTATTTACATATGCTTAAATGTAAAAATATTTTCAAGAGAGTCATACAAAGATCCTAAGGCCACTGAAAACCTAGGGAGTTGGAACGTTATCCAAATAGGAGACTGAATTTCAGCTGTTTCAACTTCTGCTTTGAAAAAAATTCAGTGTCTTTTTATTTGTGCTTCATTCCTCACTTTTCATATCCACTAGGTATAAAATTACAAGTATTCACAACTAAATATTTTTCTACACATGCACCACATATGTGTTTCAGTGGTGCTTGTCAGCCCCCAGTATGGTGGGGGTGTTCAAAACTTAATATGAAGAAACAAGGAGAGAGGGTCCCGTTGTCGCTCCCCTTGTTGCTTATAATAGTAGAAAGCACAGAAACTGAGCCAGGGTGACTCCTGACTTGAGATTTCAAACCAGAGCACAACATGACCATTTCTGTAGACATTGGGAGATTTGGGCCACATGAATGCAATGTCTTTTTTACCTGTGATGAAAACTCTTTCTTGATTTCCTACATGGGTGTCTGATCATCGCAACTTTCAGCTGATTTATGAAATTTTTTTTACTATTTGTACTCTGAGGAGAAGCAAATAATTTGTTGGTTATTCCCAAAGCATTCCAGTGATTAATGAAATACTTGGAGATGGTCCACTAACTATCCAAGACAATTTCTTCTCAACTTTAAATGTATTTATTCATTGTAGGTTTCAGGAAACCCTCGTATGGGCTTTTACCCAAAACTCTTAAGTTATATTATGTAAAATAAATGAATTCTAGAGATCTGGTGTGAAACATTGTACCCAGAGGGTACAATTTTACATTGTACATTAGAAACTGCTAAGAGTGCTAATGTAACAGTAAACATAATAAAATAAACAAAACTCACAACACTGAGTGACAAAATAGGTTAAAATGTTATTAGAATTCCAAGAACCAGGAACAAAGCCAGATTTATAGTGAACCTGTTGTGTGAAATACCTGGAAGAGAAAACTGCACAGATTTCAGAAACAGATTACAGGGAGCAAAGAAAGGAGGGATGGGAGGAATTACTCAGTTGGGTCTTTGTAGGAATGGAAAGGTTGCAGAACATTCATTCATATGCAGTCTTTAATTTAAATTTCTTATTTAACTTTTCTTATTCTAAATTGTGTTGAAATTGGTGAA
The DNA here is from genome assembly GCA_004363535.1 of Dasyprocta punctata. Lineage (NCBI taxonomy): Eukaryota > Metazoa > Chordata > Mammalia > Rodentia > Dasyproctidae > Dasyprocta > Dasyprocta punctata. The sequence continues at coordinate 53,512 of RJWM01004197.1, read as the reverse complement.
GCTTTGCTTAAAATATGACATTCCACTGATTCCAGTTGTCTTAACAATTATATCACGTACTTGCCAGTGCACATTTTTCGTACTATACATACAAGGGGTAAGTTAAAATTTTTGTTCTTAATTATAGCAAATAAATTATAAAACATATAAATTATAAAATGCATACTTACTTCCTAAATCAAATTAAAATGTTGTATAATTTTACCTAAGCATATTTCATTCCCTTTATGCCCATTATTCTAGATCTGTTGACAGTCTGAACAACATTTATTTTAGAAATAATATATTAGGTAAATTAACTCCTATTTTCATTTTTCAAATTAAAGTATTAGAAATTCTATTTTGGCAGCAGTAATTGCTGAAGGTAATAGGGGAAAAACAAAAAGTAATTTACAATATATTAATTTAAATATTTCCATACCCATCAATGGATAATATTCACATTTCAATTCTGTCATTGCAGGATGCATTTGGTAGAGAATTATAATATTGTCTTCCTTATATGAACAAATAAATTAAACTCTGTTGTTTATTTTCAGGAAGATGAATAAAATATCTACTACCTAAACTAAATAATCATACCTTTTATCAGGTGACAGTATATACATTCTTTAAATAATTATTTTACTCAAATTTTAATGTGCATTCTCTCTGAATTCACTCCTGTACATGCACCAAATTAAATAAAATCTGAGGCTGCACTGGGCCTAGGGCTTGTTGAATACCTTGTTTAGTTGAGTGAATAGGCTTCAAAGGGTTACTACCTGGTCCTGGGGTCACTGGTGAGAAATGAAGTTCGCTAACCTTACAATATTAGGATGTCTACTTAGAACACTTGAGTATGTTCATAGGAAATATTTGTAGCAATCATCCTGCTACAGTGAGCCTCTTGAGATTATAATCAAGTTTGATTTTAACACAACCATGTCTTAGTGTGTAAAACCTTATACAGTTTTGTTCTCATGCATACGAAAAATGAATGACAGACACAAAATCATACATGGCCACAGGAAAGTTTATTATAATGCTGAAAATACCAAAAAAATTTTTTTGCACTATGAGAATCTGAGGCAGGAGGAATGTAAGTTCAAATTCCACAAGACCAAATAAAGGCTCCTCAAGAACCTGTTTCTAAATAAATAAATAAATAAATACCTGCATGCTGGGGATGAAGCGTATTGTGAAGGTGATAGGATTAATACCCAGGACTTCAAAGAACAAAATGATTTTTTATTCATCTTCTATGCCCAGTACTCTTTTACTCCCATATAGCATATCAGCCGTCTTCATAGACCACACCATTATAATGTAGTAGAAAATTTCATTGAATATTATATTACAACCCATGTCTCTCTCCTTCTCTCTCTCTCAATGAATCACAGTTTTTCAATGTTTTGTTCACTGATGCTTTCATAATATTTTGAAGTTTAAGTAGTACAAAATAATCCAAACTTTGAAAGTAAATTGAGACCATCTGTGGAGAAGAGCAATGGTATTGTATGATTTATATTTTATAAGACTTCAATGAAAAATATTTGCATATCTTTTTCCATGTCCTATGAAAAGCATATTTTACATCTTTGTTCCTCAAGCTGTAGATCAATGGATTCAACATGGGGATGACCAAGGTATAAAATATGGAAGCCAGTTTGTCAGTGTCAAAGGAGTGACTGGACTTGGGCTGCACGTACATGAATATCAAAGTCCCATAGAACACTGTGACCATGGTCAGGTGGGACCCACAGGTGGAGAAAGCCTTGCACCTGCTCTCTGCAGAGTTCATCCTGAGAATGGCCACAAAGATGAGCAGGTAGGACACGAGGACCACCAGAAGAGAAGAAATCAAATTAAAAGCAGCTAAGATCAAAATTATCACCTCAATTTCAAGAGTATCTGAGCAAAGCAATGATATCAAGGGGAGACTGTCACAGTAGAAATGACTGATGACATTATGTCCACAGAAGGACAAAGTGAAAATCTTTATGGTGACCAGAAGGGACACAAACGTGCAATAGAGATAGGGAATCACCACTAATATCCAACATACTCTTGGTGACATGATGACAGTGTACAGCAGAGGGCTACAGATGGCCACATAGCGGTCATAGGACATGGCAGACAGAATAAAAAGTTCACTGATAATGAACAGAAGAAAGAAAGCCAGTTGTGTAGCACAAAAGTAATAGGAGATGGTATTTTGTTCATCAATAAAATTTACCAACATTTTGGGGCCCACAGCTGTAGAGTAACCAAGATCGGTGAGAGCCAGGTGTTTGAGAAAGAAGTACATGGGGGTTTTCAGCCTGGAGTCCACCTGGGTGAGGACGATCATGCCCAAGTTGCCCACCAGCGAGGTCAGGTAGACGACGAGGAACAGCACAAAGAGTGGAGCCTGCAGCTCGGGACGATCTGTGACGCCCAGCAGAATGAACTCGGTAACCACTGTGACGTTGTGCTCCTCCATCCACATTTGTCACAAAACTTATTCTACACAGGCATGGTAGAAAAAATATTTTCCCAGGGGAGACTATTTCTGCAAACACAGTGTAAATAAGATTCATCTTAACCTTCAAATGTAGATTTTATTATATTCATGCACCATTAACAGGTGGTAATACAGAAGTAGAAAGTAGCTAAACAAGTTGTTCTCAAGAAAGATGGCTTGACTCACCAAAAAACACTTGCCATATGTAGAGATATCTTGATTGTCACCAATGGGATGTAGACTTTTCTGGGCATCTGTTAGAGGGAGGATAAGATGCCATCCATCTTAGTATATTGAATAGGGAGCCCTAAACTTTAGCCAAAGCAATAACTTTGTTCTAAACTGAAAAAAAACACCTTGAAATAATAAAAAGGGAGTCAGACAAAGAAATACAAGTCTGTGGGAGAAAATTATAAACCTTAAGTATTGTGAAAACTTAGCATGTTAGCTAAAGGTGTAATCATCGTACTGTTCTCTGTTGGTTTTCATTTGTGTACTTACAATCACATTGTGGTACTTATTCATTATATTTTATGAAATGACATATTGTATAAGCCAACGATTTATTAAAAGTTTCTAACAATGAATTGCAGAAATAAATACAACACTTCTTATATTGTCAAAACCCAGTTTTTTAAAACACATATACTTGCAGGTGTTACAAATGAAATGGTTAGCACATATCATAGATGAATGAATAAAAGACTGAAAGATCACAGCAGAAATTGTCTTTTTATGAAAAAACATACCTGTAGAAATGTGTTTGTACCTATTCAATGTTATTCCTTATATTAACATATAAAAATATTGCTATGGTGAAGTAATTTAACTAGAAGTACTTAATTTCAAACACAAAAGCAAAATAAATCTTGAAGCATTTTTGACAAGGATGAGGGTTGAATAAAAAGTTCAGAGCATCAGGTGACCTGAACGTAGTTCTCTATGATCATGTACATGTTTTTCCTTAGTTTTATTTTATTCTTTAAATGGTTAGAGTGCCTTACCTCAAAGAGGTTCTCTTTACATATGCACACACACATTCTTCTGCAAACAGGCTTCCCTTCTTTGGTATAAAACATTAAGCAGAGGAAGCACTGATGAAACAGAATAAATACACGCTGTACATCTCAGTCCTGACCCCATCATACCTACCCCTATGCCATTTTCAAAATTGGATAAAGGGTATACTGTTGTTTTGGATCACTTATCTTCTTTTTCATAGGTATTTTAATAAAACTGTAAGGTAAGGTGCTTGCACATAAATTTCCTTACATGCTAAGCTTCCCTAAATTTTATTATCATTATATATTTTTCTATGAAGAAAGACAAAAGCTTTGTCTCTCAAATCCCTTGTAGTTTAATGAAACAGGTGAAAAGCTTTTGCATAGATAATTATCTTTACTAAATATTTGATTTTTTAAAATATTAAATATATTCAGATCCTTTTGCAAAATGTATTTACCTAATCACTGACTTAAATCTATTTCTATTAGATTCCCCAAAACACACATAGAGTGAAATAGGCATTGAAAGGATGTCAGAATGAGATACTGAATCCTCGAAGTTTCAAATTCTGCCTTTAAGAAAAACTCTGCGGCCCTTTATTTATGCTTTGTCTCAGGTCACTTTTGGCCTCCATTAGATAGGGCACTATACAAATATACATGACTTTATATGCATACTCATAATGTAGAAAATTAAATATTTTATAATCAAACACAACATGTGCTGCAGGTACTTATACTCTTAAAGTATTTGAAAATATATAAAATTAGTAAGAACCAAAAGTAGAATTCCTGCAACTTTTCAGGAAGTAAAGGGGTAGGAGAAAGCACACATACAAACTGAGTCACAAATCATCACCTACCTCAGAGGGCAAAGCCTTACCAAACTCTGACCCACTGTGTAGATACTGGTAATATATGGCAATTCCTAGAATCTTCTGACTGTGTTCCCTGTAATTAAAGTTCTCTCCTGGTTTTCCCATGTGTTTTTTTGACAATACTTTCAGAAGACAATTTATGGATTTTTATTTTTACCTTTTGAGACTCTCCCTGAGGGAATGCCATGCAACTGTTTGGTGATTATCCCTGAAGCATCTGCAAATTTAGTGAAATATCTGGAGGTTGTCTGCTAATTGTCAGGGACAGTGTGGAAACAATGAGAGTCAATATATTAATTGACTAAATGGCCCACAACTCAATATCTGTGTTTTATCTAGAAGAATTTCTATTACGGCCTTAAAATTATGTTATAATCTTCATGTTTATTGTAACAAAATTCAAGATAACCAAGCTGTGAAAAAACCTAAAAGTCCATTGATAGAATAATGGTGAAATAAAATGTGAATTACACATGCAATACAATATCAATTAGCATTAAATATGAAATCCTCCATATGTGAAAAAATAGATAAATCTGTAGGATATTATGCTAAACAAAACTACTAAGTCACACAAGGCCACATACTACAGACACTCTAATTACATGAAATATCTAATACACCCGAAGGTAGACAGTCAGATAGAAGGGTGCTAGCTGCAAAAGTCAGGAGTTGGGAGAAATGAGGAGTTGTACAGAAACAGTCACGGGAGCATAGTTATGAAAAATGAATTAATTTCAGGGATGTGCTTTGAAGCATTGTGCCTATAACACAGTAATTCCCTGAGTTACAAACAATAAAGCTGCAAACTTTCACAGATACAGAAGGCTATCACACCAACATTCATAGATGAAAGAGACTGAAGAAGTAACTCACGTGTCTACCTTACCATTTTAAGGTAATTATAAAAGTAAAGAGAGGTTATTTACAGTGTTTGTGTGTGTGTGCATGTGTGGCTTTTGGTATTTTGAAATTTACACTGGTTATTTGTGTCAAAATGTGTAAAACTCATTTTGTAGGACTTATAAACAAACCATACTTAAGCACAGCCTCCCTGAAGGGAAACTCATTTGTCTGTCAGGGACTTACTGTGCTGTGTCGCACATTTGCAATTAAAGATAAAGACATATTGTTAAACTAAACGAAATACCAGACATGAATTTCAAAAATATTTTTAATTCAAAGCATCCAGAAGACAAGTGTCACCTTTAATATGAACGTTTTATATGAAATACCCACAATTTAAAAATCAAATACATAGAAATGGAGCCCAGGGTCTGAATGCAGATAGTGAAAATGCTTGTATTGATGGAAAAGTTTTAGGATCACAGAAATTTTTTTCTTGCACAACATAGTGTATCTGGTAGTTGCATTGAAAGAGGTAAAATAGCAAATTGAGTGGCATGTGGATTTTAATTAAAAAGTTACACTAATTCTGCTTAGAAATGGAGAACACCTTCATTGTGTTTTGAATAAAAACACTTAATTTTGGCTGGGGATTTAACTCAGGGTCTTGAAACCAGGCTATACCTTGAGACTTCTTGTAATTTTTTTATTTTGAGATGGGGTCTCTCTGAATTTCTGCATTACCCCAGCGAGGGGAGATCTCATGCTCTTTCTGTCCCCACCGTCCAGTGGACTGGGATACAGTAGTGCACTGCCACACCAGGCTAGCTGCTGGCTATCTTGGTAGCACATTTGGTCTACTACATGCATAGATTTTTAAATTTACTTAAATTAGTTTATTACAGCTTCAATTATATAGAGTTTCAGAATTAGTGGGATCATGGCAGTGTCTTTCACATATCACATAATTTATTTTATTTTTTTATTTTTTGGGGGGGCACCGGGGATCGAACTCACAACCTCGCACCTGCCAGGTCAGGCGCTTAAGCTCCTGAGCCAAACTCCCAGCCCTGGTTTTTTGAGGCAAGGTCGCACTATGTAGCTTGCGCTCATGTTGTAGCCCAAGCCGGCCTCGAACTCACAACACTCCTCCTACCTCAGCCTCCCCAATGCTGGGATTAAAGGCGTGCACCACCACGCCCAGCTCATATCACATAATTTTTAAAACATAATCCACTAAGGCAATTTTACTAACCTTAAGAATTCTGGTAGATACAAAAGATACCTGTGTGTTTTCCTAAATTGAAATATATTCATTTTCCTAATGCATTTTATGTAAGAATACAATTGCCTTTATAAACTATGTTATTTTGATATTGCTGGGAACAAATATCCAACACCCTCAATTTAAAGGATAATTTTATTTTGGCTCACAATTTCAAATGGTGCAGTTCATGGTTGTTTGTCTTCAAAACAGAAATGACATGGTGGAAGAGTATGGTAAGAAAGCTGCTCAACCCATGATACCAGGAATCAGAGAAAGAGAGTGGAGAGGGAGGGGTCAGGAACGTGCCCTTTAGGATCATGCCAACAGTGACCTACTCCTTTGAATAAGAACATGGATCCCACAGGTACATTCACCTGTGAAACAGCACCTCCCTGACTAAATCATGTTGCAGAAGCCCCATCTCTGAACACAGGAGATATTTGGGACACATTTTAGATGGAAAGCACATACTCATATTAATCAGCATTTTTAACACAAAATCATGTTTGATAATTGGTAGCCTTAGAAGTCCTTTCCTCTTTCAACAAATAATGATCCTGATCCCTTACAGTTTTTTCACTATCTACCATCTGTCATGGTTAAATATACACCATCATTTTGAGGTCAACATCTACATGTGTGTAATTCCTGGATATGTAAGAGTGCTTGATATGACTTTATATTTATAATTTGTGGATCATTATTAAAGTTTAAAAGTAGATTTTATCTTTGTAAGTCTCTTCATGTATATGTTATCGAGTATGTTATGGATTGATAGCCAAGTATGCTATGGTTTAAGTAAGGAAATATATGATTGTATCTCTCTTCTTAAGTCTGTGTCTTCTTCTATTAAAATATTAATAATTATTCTACATGATGTAAACTTACACATACTAATCCATAAAATAAATCATGGTGTTATTAAGTTGTGTTGAATGATCTCTCCCATATTACATTGTAAGTGCAAATATAGATAAACATACTTACTAGACTCATTTTAACAGTAGTTTTTGGAGTTGTAGCAGTAAGAGAGAGTTCTATTATTTGAAGGCAAGAAACACATGGCATCATAATCGTTGATCCAACCACTGGTGTCTTAGTTACTTTTTACTCATTGCTGGGACAAAATATCCAACACCCAAAATTAGGGAAGGAAAGGTTTATTTCCTACAGTTCTTGGAGGTTTCAGTCCATATACAGCTGGTTCCAAGGCAGGGTGATATGACACCAGGGCAATACTTCAAGGCAGCAGCAAGAGCAAAAAGGGGCCAGAGTGAAAGGGGGCAAGAGCAAACCTCTTTTTCTCCCTTATATTGTACACAGATCACCCTGCCAGGGGAGGGTGTAGCATTCACAAATCTCCCTGTCTTCTTTTGCACAGGGTGAGGATGTTTACAAAGTAAGAACCCTGGCTCCCTGCTGAGTCTCTCAGTTAAACTTCAGACCTTCTCAAACTGACAGGATGAACAGGTAACCGCTTGTGCTCTACACCCCAGGATGAGCTGCTGAGTTACTTAATTAAGCTTCTAGACTTCTCAAATTGACACAATGTATAAACCATAACAACCAGGGAGTCAAAATCCCAACATCCCAGGGATACTTTGGGGTAGGAGATGTTCTGAGTTTATAGTGTTTTGCTGGGATTTTCTCTCACAGGCATGAAAAAACGGTATGAGGAGTGGACACTCCAGTAAAATGAGAACCACATGTAGAACAGACTTTATTTTCCTTTGTTGGATTGAATCATCACAAAAGCTACAGGAAGAGAGCATGAGGATTATTAGTGTGTAAGATATCTCAATAGAGCAGCCATGCTGGAATACAAAGGAGGTTTTTTTTGTTTGTTTGTTTGTTTTGTCAAAACACAAAGTTGCAGAAAGAAGAGAGAAATCAGAGTAGATGTTTCTAATTATATTAAACCCAGAGAAGAATAGACTGAAGGCATTTATTTGTGTAAAATAGGATGCAGAACTCCACCAACATAGGCCATAAAGATTATGGCACACAGACTCTGTGTGCCACACCTACTAAACAGAGAATTGGGCTTACCATGGCTGCATGGAATGCCGTGAAGAACAAGCAGTCTGCTTCTCCAGACACTAAAGCTAGAATCAGCCCTTTCATACACTGACAGTATGAATTTCTTTTTTTTTTCTTTTTCTTTTCCTCTTTTTTAACTTTCTTCTTTGACATAACTTTGGTAACATATTTCATAGTAACAGAGAAGTATCAGGCATCTGCTGAAAGAAAACACACACACACACACACACACGAAAGTGTATTTGATCATGAAGGATGGAATTTCCAGTGAGAAATGTAATGAGTCCTAAATTCTCATGACAGCAAAAGGAGAAATTGCTAGTAAAAGAAAGAAGAGAATGATGTGCAGTTCAAGATTCTCTAGGAATCCCTTCAAAACAAACAGAGTAACTTTAGTGATACTGTGTATGTTGAAATCTCACAGAACAAAATGTAAGGTATTGAAAAATTCCAGTTCATATTATTATGAAATACTAATGAGGAGTACGACCCTTAAGGACAGGAACTATGTTCATATGTGTAGCTCCGTTTGTAGGAGCGTGTGTGTGTGTGTGCGTGTGTGTGTGTGTATTTTACCAATGCTTATTTTTCCAGCAATGGATTCAATGATAGTGGAAGGAGAGACAGCAGAGAGCTCTTACAACTGGCTTCACAGTGGACCATCAGAGGGGGGTTTACACGGGGTCTGATCTGGTGCCATTTCCTAAACCTTCAGGTCAACCTGGTAATGTGTCACTGAATTATATCTCCCCTTTCTGTATTCTTCACTAAATACACCAAATCAGTGACCAGCTAACTACTCTGATATCAGAATACATGTGGAATATCAGGAAAAGAGAACAGAATCAGAATTCTAGAACTGTAAGCAAGTATATAGAATGATTTGCTGATACTATACTCACCTATAAAATGAGAACATTTGCATTTACTTTACAAGATTGGTGTAAATATTATGGAAAAATTACTTTAAATTTAAATCCTTCAAAGAATTTTAATTGAAGAATGTGCTGACAGATTGGTTCTGCACTCCAAGAGGAGTTTTCCCTCTCAGCTGGGAAATAAGGCAAAAATCTGATTCTTCAGACATAATTTGAGCCATTAAAACTAGTGAAATATTCTGAAATGCATAATATATGAAACGACTTCTAGGTCACATTGTTATGACAGTAATTTTATGAAGCTGCTTTGTTATTCATGCAATATAAAGAACAAGACAGCTGAACTTGTCAAATGTTTTCTTCCCCTCTATTGTTAGACTCGTGTTTGTCTTTATTCGAAATCATCTTCACTATCATGAGATGGAACACGTGTGCACAACCAGGAGACTCTTATTTACCTCTGCAAAAGTAACTTCAATGTTTTTTCTATTTATTTCTTGTTTTCTAGAAACTAGTACTTACTTGGTTTTTTTTGTTTTGTTTTTGATTTTTTTTTTCTTTTTTGTGGCACCAGGGATCGAACTCACAGCCTCGCACCTGCCAGGGCAGGTGCTTACGCCACTGAGCCCAACTCCCAGCCCTGGTTTTTTGAGACAGGGTCGCGTTATGTAGCTCAGGCCGGCCTTGCACTCGCGTTGTAGCCCAAGCTGGCCTTGAACTCACAACGCTCCTCCTACCTCAGCCTCCCGGGTGCTGGAGTACTTACTTGTTATGTAGAATAGTGAGCAACCAATGCTTGAGAAACACACGTGATTTCCACATGGAATGGGCAATAATAATTCGACTTTAGCATATGATGTTTAGTAGTTGAAATGCATAGCACAAATATAAAAAATATAATTGTCCTTGTGGTTAGGTTGTATCTTCTAAAACATTCTTCGAATTATCTAAAATTCACTCTTTCTCAAGGAATAGCAAAATCCAGTTTGGCTGGCTATGATGGGGACTAACTTAGAGTCTTTCTTTTTTTTTTTTGGCAGCACTGGGGATTGAACTCACAACCTTGTGCCTGACAGACAGGCACTTAAGCCACTGAGCCAAACTCCTGGCCCTTAATTTAGAGTGTTTCTACCCCAGATGGAACCCATGGCGCAGCTCACAAGAGACTCTAGTTATTTGCTGGCTTGAAGTACTAGTATAGCATTGCAGCACTGGGCTTTCTAATAGAAATTCAAATAGTTCTGGAATAAGCCCTACAAGATGTTCTGAAGGGATGAACAGTGTTCTTTGGACTCCATTTAAAGTGCTTTAGATTTGCTTTTACCTGATGATTGGCGTTGTCAAACATTTTTATAGAGTTTTTGGCCTTTTTATTTTTTAAAGAAAATCATATTCAAGTCATTTGTCTATAAATTAAATATTACGCTATAAATTTAGGAGTTTCTTTTTAGTGTCAATATTAATCTTATATTAGATACATAGTTCACAAATATTTTTCCTACTTCACACTTCATTAGTTTCCTTCCTCAATCTGCTGATTGCTGCCTGTATGAGCCACAATCTTCTACTATTTTTAGTATCGAGACTCGAACTCAAGACCTTGCACTTGCCAGGTAGGTGCTTGTGCTGCTTAGCTATATCCCCAGCCCCTCTTTTTGGAAAGCCTTGTATCTTATTTTTATTCCTGATGTGACAGGACGCTGAGCTAATTAGAAATATTATAGGCAGTCAGACATGGCTAGGTCCTCAAAGGAGCCAGTGCAGAAGTTCTGATACCTTGTGACCTCTGAGGAGACAGATACCTCTTTCTGTGGGCCAGATCTCAAGACAAAAGGCAGAACAAATGCGCCCACATCCTAAGGATTGATATTCTAAATAGTTCTCTATCACCCTGAGAAAGTCAGGAGTCAGCATCCCACACCCTTACAGGAAGTCACTGCTGTTAAGCATCTCTGCTTACTATATGACTCGCTTCCCCCTTTTGTCCTTGATTTAATCAATTTTACCTGAGCAATTAATCTTATTGGTTAACCATAGTTATGTCCCACCTTATGCCCACCTTGCAAGTTCCCATCCCGCCCACCTTGCCTTGGACCCATCTAACCTCATAGTTTTACTCTATAAAATCCCTAGAAATGACAGTCTTTGGCAACCCACTCGGGCCCTCTTCTGCCCCTCAAACAGAAGCTTTCTTTCTGTCAATAAATATATTCTGCTCTTACCATCTGTTGTTCCTAAAATTCATTCTTCAATTTTAGAGAACATAAACTCGTGCCACACAGATAGTAGGTTGGGAGCTTCATTCCCTTGTATCACTGACTTTCAGTGTTTGACTAAGAAAACTTCACTGCTAAGCACAAAAACTGAATCTTTTTCCAGAGAATATTGTTTGAGAATATGCTTTTTGGCCTCATGTTCAGACTGTATCTATATGTTTGACTGATCTCCTATATGGTGTAAGACCGAGGTCTATTTTCTCTCTATCTGTCTCTGTCTGTCTGTCTGTGTTTTTGTCTCTTTCTGTCTGTCTCTCTCTCTCTCTTTCTCTCTCTCCTGATTTAAAACTTTGGATGTAGGAGTAAAAGGTAAGTATCCTGCAATTCCACAAAAGATTTTGATTTGTTTATGCATGCAACAAATTACCAATCCATGTAGTAATAGGATCCCTAAGATAAGACAGGACCATATGCCAGTCAAAATTTTGACGTTCATCTCTGCCGAAGCTCTAACCCTCCAATGTTTATTTCCATTTGATATCACAGTTATCTGCACACTGCTCCAACTTCCCTATCAATGCATCTTCTTTATGTGTTCATTTTTCTCTATTAAATACTCAATGAACTTAAACCAATTCCTCTTACCAGTCAGCATGGTACACTGCAATTTAAACAGTATTCCACATTCTTTAAAAGGTCATATTTGATATTACATTATTTCTATATCTGCTACAGGACTTTGAGAGAAATCATGAGTTATATTCCCAGGAAGAGGAAACAGGTTTGCAGAGGCCATCACTGTCACCTCAATGTCACCTAGAAAACCAGAATCAGAGCTGAGACAAGGCCTATGTTATGAGGTTTCCTTTCCATGAAGAGAAACTTTTTAACCAAAGGACAAAATGCCTTCATGAGATAAATTCCACCAGGTAGTTCAGTATTCCAGCAGCTGTTACCTGCTACCTTTGGGGAATAAACACAACTTGATCATTTTCTGTCCAGGAATGAACCTTAGGGCATCCCTGAGAACATTACAAAAGAGCACCCCGGAATTTGAATAAAAACCCAATTGTACAGTGGTCACAGCATGACAAAACTGAATGAGCAGTTCACTTGCATAGGCAAGAAGAGAGGATTTCATCATTCACGAAATACTTTAGAAGCTATGACCCTGACTTTGAAACTAACGTATAAACCTTACTACATGAACCTAAGAAAAGATCCTAATTAACTCAAAGCTGAGTAACACGACTTCTAAAAGCTTTGCAGAGAAAAGTAGAAATGACTTTTTTCATAGTTTGCAAAATAGAAATTTCATTTAATTTTCTTGATGACAGATAGTAGCCAGAAGAACAGCAAAACAATAAACGCCTCTATGTGATCTTTAAGAAAAATAATCCTGTGGAGAGAAAGTCAACTCTAAATCACCCATTAAATATACTTTACTTTGCAATCATGATTTTAATTCTTCAACGAAAATCGCAAATAAATTTAAATTTACTCACTAGTCAGCAACGTGACCTAGAAGCAGTTTTGATGTTCTTTGAAAAATATCTCGGAGTATTTAAACTTTAAAAAGCTGACATATGCGAGTACGCTGCCTTCCCTCATTTCCAGGGACACCGTGTTCAGTGTCTCTCCGTGGTGTCAGCCGCGTGGCCCGGGCCCGGGTGCGGAACGCGGTCAGAGGAGCCCGGAGCTCAGCCCCGCTCCTGCCGCGATCTTGCTGTGGGGCTGATAAAGCTGCGGCTGGAGCTGAGCCTCAAGGCTCAGATCCGCGGACCTCACTGCTTAGATCCCGGGAAACAGGCCCAGTGCGTTTCCTACACTCCGGAAACACTTCATGATGTGTGGGAGTTGGTGCCATAGGTTTCCTAACGGAACCTAGTGTTAGTCATTCCATTGCTATACACCGCTGACGTCTAGTTATTCATGTATTTTTCACCATATGACTTGAAGTGGTTTAGTTTTAGCAATCCGGACTGGTCAAAATTTATTAAAATAAAAATTCAGTATGTGTACTTCAGGCTCTCAATCCTCTCTGGCCTCTTAAAATGAAGTCAGCTCGATATAAGTACAATCATTTCTAACTGACTAAAGTATTAACTGATGGAAAACTTGGATGAGAAGCTAAATCTCTTTCCATTTGTTGTTGTGAATCTGGTTTCCGAAAGGGATAATTGCTCAACTGAGACACGAACTGCAATAAAATAAACTTGCATATGGGAACTGCATTCTTGATTTGTAGAGATGATCACAGACATCAAGGATACCCTAGAATGTTTCACTGAAAAGGGGATCAGAGCAAGTTAATAAACGCACTATGATTTTACTGGCATGCCAACAGGCAGGGCACAGTGACAAAGCTTCATTTTGAAGTGTCTTGCATGTCAGAATATTGTGATTCACTGGATTTAAACCTCAGAAAAACTTTAATATATAGTTGATATGGTCAAACAAATTCATGTATAAAGGAAAAGAATAAATTCCTTATGTCCTACTCACAGTCTGTTAACTTCTTAATGCCCTTAATACAAATTTGATTTTGTTTTGTTGTATAAGTTTTGAAGTTTTCCTATCCATGCTACTTTACATATAGTTAAAATTTCTTAAAGTTCAGCAAACTACATAACATATTTTTGACAAATTTTAGAGAATTTCTAATATAAAAAAAGATGAAAATTATTTAATCTTACACAGGTGCTAGGCGCTAAATCATTGAAATGGGGTTCTAGGATCCAGATGTAATTCACATCAGGAAATTGACGGTTGATTCAGATGTAGCTGGAATTTTCCCTATATATGTTAGTCAAAAAGTATTTGCAGTCGGGAATAGTGGCACATAACTGTACTGCCAGCAGTTGGGAGGCAGAGGCAGGAGGAGTGCTGAGAATCTGGGACCAGCCTGAGCTACATAGTGAGTCCAAGGCCACCCTAACTATATAGCAAGACTGTCAAAAACAAAAACAAAAACAAAAACAAAAACGAAAAAAGGGTATTTTGTAATTGATTCCATTAGACAGCCTATTTTTACACTATTCAAAATTTATTTGCATAATATTATTTGTATTTTTCCCTATCTTTTTAACTCTCATTTGCCCTCAATGTCTATAATAAATATTTTGGAAAAATATCCTTAATTGTGTGTGTGTATGAGAGAGATAAATATATATAGAGAGAGAGATGGAGCCACCCAGAGTTAGAGATGGAGATGAGAAAAGAATTGAAAAGAGAAAATCAAATTTTTTTAAAGCAGAAATGTACCTTTGTCACATCTTGACAACCCACTAATTCATACATATATTATTTATCAATTGTTTTGGTGATTACAAACAAGAAATTGCACATTACTATAAGAGATCTCTCTGTGTTTTTATTAATCATGTATAGGTTTTGTGAAAAATCGAATGGACATGGTTTTTGCTGTTTTTACTGTGGTTTCTCACTTATTAAGCTATTTCTTTTACCCATTACAATGAATATTTCAATTGGATCTCTTAGTCAATAACTGTAAAAATATACAATCATAGCTTTCTTTCAACAGTAGTCTTGCTTCATTTGTTTATTGTCTTCTTGATATATGAAAGTTTCAGTGGAAACAAACTATACCTTCTTTTAGAACATTAATATGTATCACTCATAAGTCTCTGAAATCAGCCTGGACCACTTACATCAAAATTTTACACTTCCTAGAAAATCTTTTCATATATAATATGCTGAAAGAAAAAGAGCAGCCCCATAATACTACCATCTCCTAAATGAGAGTGGATCCTGTATTTCATTGTGTTTCTAGAACTCAGGTTTTCAGTGAGAAACAGGTGACACTGCCTTTTTTGTAGCTGATGGTGTACTATGCACTTCTCTTACTTGAGAAAAATTATGAGGATATGAAGGGAAATCTCTGAAATTAAATAACAGTAAATGGCATTTTTCAAATTTTAGCAATGAATTCTAAGTAAAATTATCAAGTGAAATTTATCTCAGTTATGTTAGAAATGCAGCAATTAATTATAATAAATATTTAATAGCCTCATTTAATTTTCCAACAAAGCACATTCCAAAGTTATTTCAAAAACTTTGAGAGTAAACTGTGCAAATAATTTGAGAAACATATCAGCTTGTTGTTAAATTAAATTTGAAAAATTATGGTGATGCAATAAACTAGTGAGGTCAAACAAGGGCAACTTGTGGTATATACATTTAGAAAAAAGTCTAAAAATATGTTGCCAGTGATTTCATTTGCAAATAAAGTGCATTTATCTCCAGCTCCCCCCTCCTGTTCTATCTATGGAAATGGCTGTTGGGGGTGGGGTGCACAGCATGGTTCTCCTGGCAATTCCATGTGACCTCAAGTGAAAGTGCAAAATCCCATTTTCTACCTTTTGGAAACATTTTAAAATTAGGTAATTTTGACAATTTTGTTCTTATTATGAACCCATTCAATCTCATGATACAAATTGGTTTGCTTGCATTGTAACAATTAAAATGTGGGGTATTTCTTTTACTTTGTGGGAAATCAAGGATGAGTACTCAGATGCACGCTTTCCATTGTAATATTTCAGGGCTTTGACATTCTTATATTCGCCTTTGTGAATTTTAAAGTCATCTAATAACAGATAGTTGAAAGTCAAACAAAAATTAAATTGATACAAAACCATCCAGATAATAGGCAGCACATTATTTTAGCATAAAAAATTCAGCCAACAAATTAGCTAAATTCTTTCTTTCTTTGATTTCTATAGCAAAGGGCATCAATTTAGGTCAAATTTCTTTATCACTCATCAACCTGTGCCTACTGACAGAATCACTAACCACTCAGAGACATGTACATGCAGATATGGCTCAATGAACTAAAGGGCACAAGAAACTCCCCTCAGAACCTCCAAAGAAAATTGAAATGGAAAGATTGTCACCAGATTTGGATGTATACAAGGCTCATTCGAAGAATATGAGCGAAATCACAATGTTTATACTTTTGGATTTCACTGATGATTTGGACTTGCAAACTGTGTTATTTTTGGTATTTCTTACAATCTATGTTTTTACTCTGATAGGAAACCTGGGACTAGCTGTACTTGTTGTGTATGGGTGGCTTCACAATCCAATGTACTATTTCTTGAGTGCTTTATCATTCTTGGATGCTTGCTACTCTACTGTTGTGACTCCAAAAATGTTAGTTAATTTCCTGTCAGAAAATAAATCCATTTCATTTCACAGTTGTGTAGCACAGATGTTTCTCTTTGCTAGTTTTGGAAGCATGGAATCATTTCTCTTGGCCACAATGACTTTGCTATCATTAGGTAGCCATCTACTACCCACTTCTGTATTCAGTAAATATGTCACTCAGAGTTTATGTGCCACTCATCACTGCTTGCTATGTGGGTGGCATGTTACATGCCACTGTGCATACCGTAGCCATGTTTAGCCTGTCCTTCTGTGGATCCAGTGAAATTAGGCATGTTTTCGGTGACATCCTTTCTCTCCTCGCTGTCTCCTGTTCAGGTACTCATACAAACCAGCTTCTACTCTTCTACTTGGGTACCAAGTGATCACTATCCTGATTGTCATGATTTCCTATGGCTTCATCCTACTGGCCACTTTGAGAATGCATTTTGCCTAAGGGAGGCAAAAAGCATTCTCCATGTGTGGCTCCCACCTAACTGGAGTCTGCATTTATCACGGGACAACCCTCTTAATGTACATGAGGCTAAGTTCCAGCTATGCCTTGGAGCGTGACATGGTGGTGGCGATATTCTACACCATTGTCCTTCCCACGCTGTACCTCATCATCTACAGTTTGAGGAACAAAGATTTCAAACAAGCAAAGCAAAGACTTTTTGTAAGGTATTGTTCGGTAAATATTGTACCTGTTTAGAATCGAGGCAATCTAATGTTGACTCTATTACTCTTCGTTCTGAGACTGAAAAGCAAAATGTCCTGCTATTAATTAATAGTGCTATGTTTCCTCAAAATTTTCCAAATAAAGTATTCATCATTTCTTCAGTACAGCTTTTTTCAAACATAAATTATTTGTGTCACTCATGTCCTGAACACAACGTTCAAATATATCCATACTAAATATTCTTTAATATCACTTTAGAATTGTTAGTTGCATAACTTGCTTTTCCATGGATAGATATATCTACATTTTGTTTATAATAAGGCTTCAGCACACATTTCAACTGTACTTGCTCATCCTGGAATCCCTGTGATGGACCTGACTGCCACAGGTGTTACCTTCTTCCTCTACCCATACATGGGAAGATCCATCCTAGATTTTGTAACAGGTATTGCCCAGTTTTGTTCAGAAGCATTAGTGTCATTCCATTTGCCACTTAACAAGCACAGAAATTATGTCTGTGTTGCACATACCTCAAATAAATTCATAGTTGTCTATAATATTATACAGCATATATTTAAAATCTGGAAAAAATATTGAAAATTTAACTTTGGAAAAGAGCTAAAGCACATTTGCTCAGTCATCATAGAGAACAGTATGGCAATATATAAAAAAAGAAATCTACCATAAGGTCTAGCAATGCCAATGTTGGTGATACATCTAGAAAATCTGAAATCAATCTACAGGAGCTATTTCTAGTGTGTGGTCATTGTGACATTATTTGCCATATCTAATTGAAAAAAAATCCCTACATGTTCAAGGTGATAAAAACATGCAATGAGAACTCGTCACCCTTTAAAATGTACAAGATTCTATCTTTTGGGACAATATGGTTTAATATAAAGCACATTATGCTAAATGAAATCAGTCAGGCACTTGAAATTTGAAGACCTCATATTATAGGAGAGCGAACAGAAAATGAACTCCTAGATGTATGGACAGAAACAGTTGTTACCAATGTCCGAGGGGCAAGGCATGGGAAGGAGGGAAAGAGGAGTTCATGATCAAAGCATAAAAACTTCCAATGAGAAAAGGGGGAAAAAAATCTGAGATCCACTGTACACCAGGATGATGACAGTCAATGCAGTTAGACTTCTGCCCACCAGATATTTGTTGTGTGAATACTCCAGAAATACCCTACTTGAAAACATAGTACTCAAGAAAATTTTTCTTTTAAAAGTTACATTTGAAAGATGAGATTCACACTGAAATGAATAACTTATGTTCCTCAGTTTCTGAGCTCTCACCATCGACTGGGCAAAGAAAACCCAGCCAGACACACCCTGAAGTGTGCATTACTAATCATGGTAAAGAGAAAACAGTGTCAGCACGAACTCTGAGACCTGGGCTTGAGCCATGGCTTTGCTTTTAAATAAGTTGCTTAGCTAATTTCTCTGACTCCCGGGGCAGCAGTTTTGTCATCCATAGAAGGATACTGAACCAGTTACAGGAAAGCTGTTGTGTGTTTTCCACAAGGTAATTTGCACACAATGTTTCCTTTGGTAGTGTCCTACTAATGTGGTAGCTGCTATGCAGAATTTCCTCTTTTTAGCTTGGTACTTTCAATATAGTAAATAATTAGTGTTCTCTGATGTTGAGAAGCAAGGGACTGATTTTTCTTTGATCTTTCAGATCATTTGTGTTTTGTTTGAAAAATGCCAAGAACTGTATTTCTGTCATTCTCACATTTGCCGTATTTGCCGTGTTTGCTGTTCTTGGAGCAGTAGCTTGTGTAATTACTCTAAACTGGGGATGTTAATTGACCATAGTTTTAGAAAATTCTAAATGCTCATATGTAGGGAAATAATTATTAATTTTTTGACATAAATATATCTCAAAATATAGCCTGAGATATTGCATGTACATTTAGCATAGGAATTGAGACACCTACAATTAGTACTAAATTATAATATGAAAATTTAAAGTATGTTAAAAAATTAAAAGCAGAAGCTCAAGGTGGAAAATGGTAATACTTTTATTCAAAAAAAATAAAGTTAAATATAAATATAAAACAGAAATAAAAACTCTGAGTTATTCTTTTTTGCAAAAATAAAAGATGGATCTAAATCGTAGTTTAAGTACATATCACAAAAGATGTTCTCTGTGCTCTATGTCTGTAAATATCCTTACATTGGTGATAATTTTCCACCACTCACTGTGGATGGATTTTCTTATTTTTCAATTATGCTTTAACCAAAAGTTACTGCAACTGCCCAACTTATCCAAACATACACAAATGAAACCAGATATCTGAATGAATTCATGTGTCACTTGTCCTGGAAACCTAAATTTTTTATTAGAGTTTTTTCTTTCTACAGCCTAGTCAGAGAAATTGATAAAAATCAATATGAAATCACAGAAAATAGACTGATGCTTCACGGTAATGCTTATTAAGACTGAACCTAAAGATAATAACAAGTGATAAGGAATACAGATTCAGGAGTCACCTACATGTGCCTGCTAGGTGGCTGTTACCCAAGTAGGCAGTCGTTCATTTGCTGCTGCAATTCTTTCTCTTTAGTCTGAGTTCTTTCTCAGGTCCTTGTCCAGGTTTCAGGCTAAATATATGAGAAATGTTCTTGGGTTTATTTTTAAATTTATGTCCAATTTACAAGACCCCGATAATAGAATCACATTTCTCTTTCACTCACATCTCCTTTTGCTTCTTTTATTGTCTGTATTCACATATATTTGAAGATTTCTTTACATGAAGAAGATTAAGTGTAGCTATTTGATTTCTTCTGATAAGTCTCAGTTGCTTCCACAAATTACTTGTCCTGTAATTTTTCCAGGAATATTGCATCAGAATACAGCAAGCAAAACTACATGGCTTTCCAGAGCTAATTCATAAATGTATACTTGAAATTGAAAGTAACATTTTTGGCCCTTCGATTTCTTATTTTTTCTGACCATTTGTGCAAATTTTAGTCACACATCTTTAATGGAAAGAGCAAGTGTTTACCAGCAGAATCGGCACTCAACATTTCTATAAAATTAACCCATACAATTTTCAGAAGCACAACACTGACTAGTCATTGTAGGTAAGATTCTGTTATAAAAATCCAACTATTTGAAGGCATCAAATTCATTTTCAAGATCATAGTGTTTTAGGAGGCATTTCTAGAAGAAAGCAATAACCACCTTCAACAATATGCCTACATAATTCTTATATTAGAAGATTCATAATTTTTCCTGCATTTAAATATTATTTCTAAGGTTTCCCTCATGCACAACAGGGTTCCAATTTTATTAGAGAAAAGCTTTAGTCAAGGATTTTTCGGGGGATATTAGTACACTATTGTTTGAGTTTCAACAAAATAAACAGCATTTGGGAAGTGCAAAGGGGAGAACAAGAAACTGGAATGATCTCATTTATACCCACAACTAGCTGGTTTATATTGTCAACAAACTCAGCAAGAAATGATGTTCATTTACTTGGTAATAAAATTCCAGGATCTCCTTTTATGTAACAATATCACAGAACTGAAATGTTGGGGAAAATCAGTTTCCTATCTTGTGCTGTCATTGACATCAACATAAAAAGTATAAAATAATCAGTATTATACAAAACACAATTTAACAATATTTCATTTTGCACACCTCACTTAATATTCTCTTTAAAACAATTCTTTTATTTATGCCACATTATGCAACTTTTCTATTCAACACTTTAAAATTCTATTTTATCATGTTGGATTGTTTGTTGTGATTACAGTTCAGATCCCCTATTATGCTCCTGTAATGTACTTAAAGAAAGATACAGTGTATGTATGCTTCAAAACTATATTTCTAAGGCATTAAATGTACCTGGATCATGTGACTTGCTTTTTAAAAATTAAGGCTGGGCCAGGGATTTAGCTCAGTGGCATAAGTGCCTGCCTGGCACAGGCATTGTGAGTTTGATCCCTGGTACGAAAATAAATAAATAAATAAATAAATAAAAATAAAAATTAAGGTTGGTAGTGAATGACTTATATTTGTTCCTATGGAATTAGATTGTTCACTATGCCTTGTTTCATTCTTTTCTGGTTTTTCTTCTCATGTTAATCTGTGAGTTTATCCCTTTGTGCTACTTTAACACTCATTTACTGAGCCACGGCTCATGTCCACACCCACCACTCCACTCCTAGTCTTTGTAAAACTGCTCTTGAAATCCAAATGGAAAAACATAATTAGTTTATATTTATTTTAGAAAACCTTTATTTTTACTTCAAAATTGCAGGACAGTCTTTTAGGATATAGTTGTGTAAATTGGTACATATTTTCTTCCAGGGTTTTGAACAACCATTTTGAGTCCTTGTATTATGTGAGAGGTAGTGCAGATGGCTCTCAGCAGGGGTCTTGCCCAAGTACACTTCCCCCTTGTTCTACTGTGACACAGGGAGAAGAGACTTTTCAGATGGGTGTTGAGCACACGCTATCCTAATACAGTGATAAAGACTGGAAATTATCACCACTGCCCCTGCCCAAGGCACCGAACTCATTTCCATTCTCCTCATGATGTTTCTTTGTCCTTTAGCAAAGTCTGCAATCACAGAACCTGCTGAAGTGTCTCTCCTGGAGATGGACGATGGGGATCTCCTGCCACACACTGATTAACTTTTCATCTAGTGCCTGCGTGGATTCCTTCTGCTACTTTACTTAGCTTTCTAGATACAAATGGGCCTGGGTTTCACTGAGGTGCTGGCTCATCCAAGATGCAATCCAGTGACTTTTTACGGTTTCTGTATCTCCTCAAAAAGCTGGGTATATGTTGGGTTTGCACAAATATCCTGGAATGCGTGGTTTCTCTTATGTCAATAACACAACATTTAAATAATTTTATGAGAAAAATAAAACAGAGATGGTGCAAAACAGGGAAGCAATTTGTTGTTGAAGGAGAAGAGGATCTCAGCACACTTAGAAGTGTAGAGAGGCCTAAGAGGGGAAGGGTGATTAAAAATGATCGAAGTATGACTTTACCAATTCCCCAACAAGAGTGTAATTATGTACCACAGGCATGTAAGAATAAAACATGTTTCAAATATTGAAATAGCTTTTGTGAACAGCCTGCCTCTGGTTTGGTATTTTACAGCCCCTATCATATAAATTTTACAAAATCAATTGACATACTAACACTATTTAAATTCTTTGAAAGTTTTACTTTCAGGGCTAGAAACCTTAAGATGACTGGGGAAGCATTCCTCCCTTACAAGGCTAACAATGTGCACTTATATGTAGTTCATTATGTAGTGGAAAATTATATTAATATTTTACATCAATTGATAAATGCAATTTCTGCGGTAACATCCCCAAGAAAATAATGTGTTATTTCCTTTCATCACAAATGGCAAAATAGTCAAACATTTTAAATACAGTACTTTGATCAGTGTTACAAAGCTCTTCCCAGTGATGTCTGAATTTGATCCTAAATTGTGGGTCTGCACAAGACCTAACTGTAGGCTTGCTATGAAAGCAAAAATGAAGGAGTCACTTGACATTTTCCCTTCCAATTTTATTACTCAACTTCCTCAAAACATCTTTAGAATGTATTAATGATCTTCATTAAGTCAATCAGAAATAAGAGAAACAAACATACTTAAAGGCTTTCAATCAATGACTTCTGCCAGTTTAGGTAACTGATTCCATTCTTTCAGACATATAGTAATGGTTTTTGGGTTTGAGATATTAATAAGATGAGGTGATGAAAGAAAGAATAAAATGAAAGGAAGACTAAAGCATGGTAGGAACAAAGAAAATGTAATAGCATAAGAGCAGACTGAATGGAATCAGTTTGAATCACGGTGATGTAATGGTGCCCTCACATTTTATAGTTGCAGCAGATGCTACTGTACTCTTTAGCATGAAGTTATTTATAAAAGACAGCCTTAAGTCATTGCAACAGATAGCATTTAAATGATTGAAGAATTTCCATTTCCATATAGAGTGTGAAATGCAATAATGAAAATTCCTCTACCCTGTTTTTAAAAATCCTCTTTATCTACAAAATTCATACAATTCTTGTGAGTCACTCTCAGGTCTCATTTCACATTCATCCAATAACTTAATTCCATAGACAAGACATTTCTAAGAGAACCATGTGGAACACATGAAATATCTCATCTTAAGCAAGAATTTGAAAACAAAAATAACTATAGTAAGGATGCAGGATTCTAAGCCGAATATTGACATATGGTTAGCATGAACACTGTGCAGATGAAGAGAGCAGAGAATCCTGAAAAGAGAGACCTTGCATTTAATCTCTAACTCTTCTTATCAGATCACTATCAAGTACATATGAGCATGACTAATAAAAACCATTGATTGTCTGCGGTCATTCCTGATAGGTTTACCTAGAGATTTTCCCAATGGCTAGAACAACAGTTATAGTGGAACCAGTACACAGCATGCAAGAATATGCTGAGATTTTCAAAAGGTACACAAAAAGTATAAAATTTATCCAGGACAATATAGAAACTATAAAATTTGTCTAGGACAATATATGCACACACACACACACACACACACACACACAAAGTCAGATACATAGACTTATTTTCAGAAAGTAAATAAAGAATTTCCATAAAATGAAGAAGGAAAGAGCAAATGTAACTATTTAAAACTACTATTATTTTAATTGCCTGGAGCCCTGTAACTTCTGCATGATTCTGATGACAGCATTTTTCACCTCTTTGTTTCTGAGACTGTAGATGAGAGGATTTAGCATGGGGATCACAATAGTGTAAAACACAGAAGCCACCTGATCTTTTCCCAAGGTGTAGGACTCCTTTGGTTTTAAATAAGTAAAGATCATGGTGCTGTAAAAGATGGTAACTCCAAGGAGGTGAGAGGCACAGGTGGAGAAGGCTTTTTTCTTTCCAGCAATGGAATTAATTTTCAGGATAGTGGAGAGAATGGACACATAGGATCCAGATATGGTGATGAGCGACACTATTAGGGTGGAACCAGCACAAATGAATAAAATGATTTCAGCTTCATAAGCATCACTGCAAGACAGGGTTAAAATTGGGGATGTGTCACAGAAAAAATGATGGATGATGTTAGAGTTGCAGAAATGCAGTCTGCTTATGGAAACCACAGTAGCAGTGGAATCCAGAAAGCCAATCATATAGGAGCCAGCAAGCAGGGCATGGCACAGTCTTTTGGACATAATGACTGGATAGTGCAGAGGGCTGCAGATAGCTACATAGCGGTCATAGGCCATGGAGGAGAGAAGAAAGCATTCGGTAGCACCACAGACTATAAAGAAGTACAACTGAGTGAAGCAGCCCAGGAATGAGATGCTCTTATTGCAAATGAGCAAGTTTTGTAAGGTTCTAGGGGTGATGACAGTGGAGTAGCTGAGGTCGAGAAATGACAGGTGAGTGAGAAAAAAGTACATAGGTGTATGAAGCTGGGGATCCAGGTGAATGATCAGTATCATCACTGTGTTCCCCAGCACTGTGACCAGGTAGATGAGGAGGAAGAGGAGGAAGAGGATCAGCTGCGTCTCTTCAGAATCGGCCAGACCCAGGAGAATGAAGTCAGGCACACTGGTGGAGTTCCATCTGCCCATGATACTGCTGCACTTCTCTGTTGAATAATCATATCTGATATTTAGTCTGAGAGATTTCAAAACTATTTTCATGTGTGAATGACAAAAATGTTAATAGACTAATTTAGTGTTTCTACAGATTATAAGGACTTCACTGAGTACTAGTGAAAAAAATATAATTGTCATGTATAAATATGGAAATAGTTTCACATTTGCTGCTAATATTTTAAAAGATTACAACTTAGATTGCAAGGATGGACCTGGCAAAATTATGAATGCTTTCATTACTCAGCATGTTCAAACCATATAAAGATTATTTACTTGGACACAAATGCACATCTGTATAATTCATACCAGAGAAAGGGCACAGAGTATAACATCCTAAATGAGGCAATTCCATGTTAACAATGTGATTCTTGCAAGATATTTTTGCTAAACATGCCTTGGAAACCTTTGTTCCTGAATATAAATTTTTACCAAAACTGATGAAGGATATGTAATAAAGTAGTTTAAATTGATTTTAATGTGTTATTATGTGTCCCTTATTTTCTAAGCTCTTTGATATTAAGCATAAAATAAATTCACTACTGTGAATTGAAATAATACGTATTAAGATTACATCCACATATTATTCTTCTTAAAAATCTTGAAACTGAAATTTAATTTGGAATGAATTGTGCACAGGAGGGTTGTGTTAAAGCCAGGCTGTCTCTCACATCCTCCTGCTGAGCGCGGCACCGTCCACCTCGTCCTCTCCCCACTCAGAGGACTGCGCAGAGAAGCGATGCTGTCCCAGGAAATCACTGTGTCCCTCTGAACGGAATCCGCAGAGCTGCCCTGAGAGGTTTGGTTTAATTTGGACAAAGAGAAAGGAGCTTAGACGGATCATGTTGTTAAAGTACCTGGGTGTAAAAGCAACTGAACAAAGGAAGATTTTCAGAAGTTTGAAGAAACCCTATAATTTTTAGCAAAACAAAATTTCTGCTTCTTTTTGTGGAGATAAATGGCAGTGTGGCCCTTCCACTCTGTTAACGATATCTTCTCCCAACTCAATCATTCAATATTAAATTTATTTTTTAAAATATGTTTTCAAATTTTGTACACTTGCTAAACTTTGATTCCATCAACCTATATTCTAAATGATAAATCATAACATTACTCAAGTTCAGGCCTAAATGATACAGGTACCCCAATATTTCTGACAAAGTTTTCATTTTGTTTTACATGAGGATTGATACTTACTGTGAGAAAATGTTGCTGAAAAAAAAAAAAAACTTTTTCAAGTGTCACCTCTCTAGAAACTTGTTAAGTTCAAATTGTTCTCAGAAGTAAAACATTAAAAACAAATAAGCAACTGAAAATTTCCATGATATATTTCTGTTTCTTGATGTATTTTATTCTTATGCCTTTTTGCATGCATTTTTATAGTGAGTTGAATTGTATTGTTAAACTCTTAATCAAATGGAAATTTCAGGAAAGTTTCATCTGAAAAGAGTCTAAGGGTGGAACTGTGTATATAAACAGGGCAGCACGTGGTTTCCCTCCCCAGCTATTAATTCCAGGGCAGCTCACATAATGAGTATTCAGGATAATGTAACATTAGGCCATCCTCAAAGCATCATTTCCAGGGACAGTTGCTTGGCCTGAATCCAAGGACAAAAGTTCAAAGACAAATTCACAAAAGAGGTTTCCAGCCTTGGAAGACCCATACATAACTCACCTTTATTTCTGTAATCCTCAAAGCTGTTCCTGAAATTCATCTATTGCCATTTCACAGTGATATATAAGATACAGATTTGCAAAGAATAACATTTGCATTGAAGTGTTCAGTCAGGAATTTGTGACTAAGTTGTTGGTGAAGATATGTCTACAGACATACTAATACTGTATTACTTACAATATAAATAATGGAACATAAAAATTTCACCAGGGAGTATTTTATGCTTAAAAGTGTGACTTGGCCATAGAAGTAATTCATACTCATTGGGAAAAAACTGAAAACATAAAATTCAATTTAAATCATGAAATGATTCAATATTCTTTAATATTTTGTTTATGTAATAATTTCTTAAAATATTTGCCTTTCTGCCTATAAAGCTAATTTGGATGACTAATTCTAGATTTACTTAATTGTTATGATACTGTATATTCAATGTCATCAATACAATAACTGAAATATCATAATATCCCATGACTATGGTAGGTTTTTTCATTAACCAAAATCTTAATGTGCCATGTATTCTATGATGTTTCATCCTTCACTAAGCAAACTGAGTGTTACCAGCTTCTTCAGGCATCAGTGAAAGGGGGCGGGGCCTCCATTCTGGTTTGTCTGTGTCACCTGCTCCATCCATGTTGTGTAATGCATTTTACTATTTTAGTGGGTTCCATTCAATCCAGCTATTCCTCTTCTGGATATTTTCCCAGAAAAAAAAATGGAAATCATCATACCTCAGCAATACTTGTGCACCCATGTTTATAGCAGCACAATTTGTAATACCCAAGTTTTGGAAACAAGTTAAATACCCATCAACAATTGAATGGGTATATCATTTCTAGCAATTCTATTAAAAACTAAGTGTCTACTGAATTCAGTGCAAAAAATTTACATTAGATTTAGGACTGATTGTGTCTTTCTGCTCACTTTTCTTTTACCAAATAAAAATAAAATTAAGCACACTGAAGCAGTAAACCGCATAACACAGCATGGACTCTACAGATGTAGCAGGTGACACAGACAAACCAGAATGGGGGTTCTGACCCATTTCACTGATGCCTTAAGATGTCTGGTTATCAGCTGGGAACACTCAATTTGCTTAATGAAGGATGGACCACCACAGAATACATAATATATTAAGGTGATTGTTAATCAAATGCTAACCTACCTTAGTTTTAGGAAATCATGATATTTCAGATATTGAATTAGGATGACATTGAACACACAGTTTTATACTAATTAGGTAAATCTACCATTATGCATCCAAATAAGCTTTATTGGCAAAAGGCAAATACTTGGGAGAAACTATTATGAAAACAGTATATTAACAAGAAGTGAATTGTTTAATGTTTTCTTTGAATTTTTTTGTTTTCTGTATTTTCTAATGACTATGGCTTACATCTATGGCCAAGTCATATTTTTAATTATAAAATATTTCAAATTTTTATATTCCATCCTTTACACTGTTGGTCATAAATATATCTCTGAAAATATCTTCTCCAACATCTCAGTAAAAAATTCCTGACTGATGTCATTGATGCAAACTACAGTCTGCAAATCTATGTCTTATGTGTCACTGTGAAAAGAAAATAAATGAATTTCAGCAAAAGTATTGAATATTACAAAAAAAAGTGACTTGTTTATGGTCTTCCAAGGGTAAAAAATGCTTTTCTGAATTTAATCTTGAACTTCTGTCCTGGAATCAGGCCAAGCAAACTTTGCTGGAATTACACCCTAAGTTATTCTGAATGCTCATTATATGAGGTGCCCTGGAATTATTTGCTGGGGAGGGAAGTCACAAGTGGTTCTTTTTTTATATGTACAATTCCACTATTAAATTCTTTTCAGATAAAATTTCTTCGCAATGTTTCCATTGGGGCAAGAGCTGAACTGAATATAATTTATCTCCCAATAAGAAAATGAATAAACAAAGTTGTAAAAATAAAATACATCAAGAAACACAAATATGTCACAGACATTTTCAGGTTCTCATTTGTGTTTAGTATTTTATTTCTGAGAAAAAATTTGAGCTTAATAAGATTGTAGAGTGCTAAACCAAGAAAAAGTTTTGGTTTCTTTCAGCAATTTTGTCCCACAGTAAGTATCATTCTTCAAATTGGAGTGGAAATCTGAGCAACTATTTTTAAGATAACAATACACAATATAGCAACCATTGTTAAATTCCTATTATCTTGCTTTGAAATCCTATGTCACTATTGGTTTTGTTGTTGTGTTGTCATTTTTTTGGTTGTTTTTTTGTTTGCCTGTTTTTTGGTTTTTCTGTTTTTTTCTCTTTAAAATAAAAAAAAAGCAAATTGCATGAGATGAAATCATATAAAATAAAACAGAAATGTCGGAAAAATTGGCACACGTGATGATTCAAGCCTTACATTGAGTGATGTTAAGATTTGTGAAATTACAATATAAAGTTGGTGGAATCAAAGTCTTCAGCAAATGTATGTAATTTGAAAACATTTTTAAAATAAATTTGATTGTGTGTGATCAAGTAGGGGGAAGATATTGTTAAGAGTGCAAGGTTGGTAGCCAGGCGTGGTGGCGCACGCGTTAAATCCCAGCACTCGGGAGGCTGAGGTAGGTGGAGCGTTGTGAGTTCGAGGCTCACTTGGGCTACAATGCGAGCGCAAGGCCGGCCTGAGCTACATAGTGCCACTCTGCCTCGAAATACTAGGGCCGGGAGTTTGGCTCAGTGGCTTAAGCGCCTGTCTGGCAGGCGTGAAGCTGTGAGTTTGATCCCAGGTGCGGCAAAAAAAAAAAAAAAAAAGGAGTGCAAGGTTGAGACTTCCCCTTGTCTCCACACAAAGTGGCAGAAACTTTCTTTTGGTGGAAGGAAAAGGGTTTACTCCCAGCTACTGTGAAGGAGATGGGGGCGGAGCTCTCACTGTCTCAGCCCTGCATCTTCCTGTGCTCAGTTGCACTGGGGCTTTTACCTCCAGATCCCTCCGCGCTCCCTTCCTCCTTGGCCCAAACTAAACCAGACCTGGACCTCCCGGGGCGGCTCTGCGGATTCCGTTCAGAGGGACGCGGTGATTTCCTGGGACAGCATCGCTTCTCTGCGCAGTCCTCTGAGTGGAGGAGAGGACGGGGTGGACAGCGCCACTCTCAGCAGGATGTGGAAAACAGCCTGTCTTTAACACAACCCTCATGCGCACAATTCGTTCCAAATTAAATTTCAGTTTCAAGATTTTTAAGACGAATAATATGTGGATATAATTTAATATGCCTCACTTAAATGCTCAGTAGTGAATTTAGTTGATAATTACTGTCAAAAGGTAAGGGATAGTTAATAACACACTAAAACTGATTTTAAACTACCATATTCACGTCTTTTGAGGTACTTTAAAATTAAGTTTCTTGGTACAATTCAGATATTCATTTTCAATTTTGTCCTTATTTTCTCATTATATTCTTTTTCTTTCTTTTATTCCCACTTTCTCCTACCTAGATCTCCTTTCCTCTTGGACAACTTCTTCCTATTTCACAATATCTATTATGCATCTGTGTTCTTTTTTGCACTCATGGTAAATATTTCAAAGACACTGAATACTGAGATTCTTCATCAGGTTTGCTAAAAAATGTTATTATGAGGAACAAAATTTTCGATGTTACATTCTTTGCAATCAAAATATCTTGGTGGTAACACATCGTTAGCATGGAATTAGTCTCATGCCTGACGTTTCTTTCTGTGACCTTGCTGTGATATAAATTGTACATATATGTACTAGTGTTTAAAATAAATTATCTTCGTACGGATGACTAATGAAAACATTCACAATTTTACCAGGTTAATTCTTATTACTTAGACTGTAATCTATTAAAATATTAGCAACAAATGTCAATTTATACTCATATGGATACATGGCAATTATATAATGTCATGTTACTCAGTAAAATCCTTATAATTTCTAGAAACGCTAATATACATTATTGTAAAAAATAGTCACTCATACATTATAATATTTTTGATGTCTCACAGGCTAAATATCAGATATGATTATTCAACAGATAAGTACAGTGGATACCATGGGTAGACAGGACTGCTTCAACGTGCCTGACTTCATCCTCATGGGGCTGGCAGATTCTGAATAGAGAGCTGGTCCTCTTTCTGATCTTCCTCCTGTTCTACCTTGTCATGGTGCTGGGGAATACAGGGATGATACTGATCATTTGCCTGGATCCCCAGCTTCACACACCCGTGTACTTTTTCCTTACCTGTTGCTTCTTGACTTCAGCTATGCAAATGTCATTACCCCTAAGACTTTATAAAACTTACTGACTTCCACCAAGAGCATCTTACTCCTGGAGTTTTTCACCCAGATGTACTTTTTTGTTCTCTTTGGTGCCACTGAATGTCTTCTTCTCTCCTTCATGGCCTATGTAACCACTATGTAGCTATCTGCAACCCTTTATACTATCCAATCATCATGTCCACAATATTATGCTACGCCCTGCTCCTTGGCCCCTATATGTTTGGTTTTGTGGATTCCACTGCAAATGCGGTGTTAATGAGCAGACTGCAATTCTGCAACTCTCATGTCTTCCATCACTTTTTGTGTGACACATCTCCAGTGTTAAACCTGTCTTGCAGTGACACACATGAGGTTGAAATCATGGTATTCATTTGTGCTGGTTCCACATTATTAGTGTCCCTCATTATCATATCTGGATCCTATGCACTCATTCTCTCCAATATCCTAAAACTTAATTCCATTGCGGCAAAGCAAAGAGCGTTCTCTACCTGTTTCTCTCATCTCTGGGAGTCACCATTTTTTATAACACTCTGATCTTTGCTCATTAAAACCAGAAAAGTCATATCTTTGGAAAGGATCAGGTGGTTTCTGTGTTTTACACTATCGTGACCCCTGAATCCTCTCATCTACAGTCTCGGAAAAAAAGACATGAAAAACGCTGTCATTGGAGTCCTGCAGAAGAGAGGGGGCTATTGACAGTTCAAACGGCACTGCTACTAAATGTTAACACTTGTCCTTCCCATTTTCCTTTCATGGAAATTCTTTGGTCACTCTCTGAAAAGAAATCTTATATCTGATTTTATGAGTGTATATGTATGCTTATTTATGTGTATTTTCTATAATTTAATGGACAATTTTTATAGTTTCTGTCTACCTAGGAAAATTCTGGCACATTATTTCATCCTAATTTCTGTCTCTAATATAATTGTTATTCAATCCATTTGCAGTCCCCTGGATAAATCTATGAGGAATGCCTGTAAATCATTAATTTTTTTACTATTAGACATGCTCATATGTCGATAGCAACCTGCCAAGAAGACTTAGAGATTAAATGTGAACTCTTTCATTCCAGGATTCTCTTCTCTTTTCATCTGCACAGGGTCGGTGTTAACAGTGTCTTAATATGTAGCTGACATTCCTGCATGCTCATCATGGTTATTCCTTTCACTCGCCTGTTGCTCAAGATGAGCTATTTTATGACTTCCACGTGGTTCTCTTGGAAGTGTCATTTCTTTGGAATTTAGTTTTTCAATGAATGTGAACTCAGACCTGAGAGAGATTCATAGAAAAAGTCTGCCTTTTTCTGGATTAACAGGATTTTTAAAACAAGGTAAAAGAGGGTTCATTATAACTTTTTACATCCTATGTGGAAATGGAAATTTTCCAATCCTTTAAATCCTGTCTATTGTTTTGACTTCAAACCTGTGTCTTACTGACAACTTCACACTGCAGTAGCATTTGGTGCACCTCTAAAATTCTAGGGCTCCATTACCTCAGTGCAATTCAAACTGAACCTATCCAGTCTGCTCCTAGGTTGTGGCATTGCTTCCTTGTTCCTACCTTGCTTGCATTATTCTTCCTTTCATTTCTCTTTCCTTTTATGACCGCATCTTATTAATACCTTAAACCCCAAAGAAAAAGTCCTCTTATGAGGACAATATGGAACACGAGTCACTTTGGACAATGGGTGTGAGAAAAATACAGCTCCAAGAAGCAAGTAGGAACATCAGCTAGGTTAACAACAACTACAGCTAAAAGTAAATGCCAAGTATGAGCACAGACAAAAGTGGAGACTATGGAGGTGAAAGGTAATGTTTCATCTCTGGGCTTCTCAGGAGTTCACTGTGAAAGGCACATCAGAATGACTGCCACAACCAGATGGTTCAAATCTAAGCATTCCTGGTAGTATTTGTCTACAGGCACTCACAAAGGCCTGAAAGACAATTTTCTGGGTGAAGTTAACCAACACAAGCAGGAATATAACACTATTATCAGTAGAGAGCTAAATACTTGAAGCACACAGGAGACAGTGAGTGTGTCCCTGGCGCAGCCGGGCGGAAAAGAGGCATCTCAGATCCCCGAGCCTGCGCATCTCAGACTTTCAGGACCCATATGTAGAAGTTCTGGCGGATTCCCGCGATATCTGGCCTCATCACGGGATATAGCCAAGGTGCCTGTGCTGTGTTCCACAGGTTGTGTCCTTTTCCTTGTTTTGTTTGACTCAAGCTCGCTCTGCAGAGCCTGTTTCTCCCTTACCATTCACTCTTACTTTTTTCAAACAAATTTCGCTTCTGTTTTTGCTTGTCTTATGCAATGCATTGTTCCAGACCAAAAGAACCTAGAAACCACCGTGGAGGAGACTGCAGCGCTCCAACCCCGACCCACCCCAGCGCGCACTCAGGACATCAGTCAGATACATAGCGCTTCTCACAACCGGGTTATCAGTGCTGACTGAAAAATAATTGTGAAACTGAAAATATACCAATTGAAGTTGACTTAACAGAAAGCATATTAAGACAAGGGCAGGAATAACAACGTACAGTATTATGGAGCAATAGCAACGATCCCTATATAGAGAAAACATTAAACAAGCAAACCAAGAAGAAATAGTAGTGACTACGTTTTAAAAACAGATGTTTGAAAACATTGGTCAAATTGATCAGAAGACTCTAGAAGGCTTGGCATGAAGAAATTGTTTTGGAAAAGTATGAAAACCAGAAAGATCAAAAGTGTAGAGTACATATGTAAATATAACAAATATTGGAAGATTTTATGACAATTATTTTAAAAATAAAACACTAGAGAAAAGTTATATTAATACATTATGTTTAAGCAAAACATAGAAGTCAATCCTTGGCAAAATAACAAAGAATAAGAAAGAAAAATTTAATCTATATTACCCAAAATATAGTATTTTAAAGGTTAATTTTCATATTATTCTAGGTAGGCACTAATACATTATGGAACTTTATTATCAAAGATTACCACCGCAGAAAGAGAAACAAATATCGTTATATCAAGAATGAAATACAGTTCTCACTATAGAAATCAAAAACACTAAAATGTGAAGTAAAATATATTGTAGACCGTATTTTGCTAGTAATTTTGGCAATTAAGAAGTATCATTCTTTAAAGGTACATTAAAAGAAATAGACAACCTGAGTATTCCTGTATCTACATGATAAATTACTTTGTTTTATAAAAGTCACTTATCTGAATGAAAATTGTATCATTTTTCCAGTGTAAAATAATTCTCACATATTCCTCATTTTAGTAAAGGGTTATGAAACTTGGGAAAACATACTGTTTGTGACAGTTCTGTATGTGTGTGTGCATGTGTGTGTGTGTGTGTGTGTTTCTGTGTATTAAAGTTTGAAAACCACTAGGAATGAAGAGTGGAAGACTTATTGTGTGGTGATCTTTTGAGTAAGTGGTTTTGCCCTTGTGATGTATCTTTGGTTGTGGGTGTCTCAGCATGAAAACCTGCCAACAAACCTGTGGTAATCAACTTTGGTACTAGACTGAACACTTAGCACTATTTTTTGAGGAAAGAATAGCCACCAATAATGTCAATATCTGAAGAAAAAAGACATATAACATGGAACTTAAAATTTCTTTGAAAAATTCTCCAAGTGTTTCACTTTCTAGAAACAGAGAGTATAATGAGGTGGGGCAGCCTAGGAAAAAATAGGCCTTACCAAGAATATTTATGCATAACAAAAAAGCAAGAGGAACGTATTTGAAAGAGTATGAGAAAAAAAGGCATTTAAAAAAAACAGAGAAGGGAATATAAATGGAAAATGAGGAAAAAATGGAAATTGAAACCAGTGTAAAAACTAGCATATGCATGAGTCTGATAGAATGTTATATAGGGGAAGGGGGTCTTTAGTCAGAGAATGACCTCATTAGATTTCCTAGGTAACCCTGACTAGACAGAGTTAAAGGTTTTCTGGAGGGAATAATTAAGAAGACAAGGGTGAACTGAAACACAGAGCACTGAGACAGCCAGGATATCCAACCCTCTCCTCCCCCAGTAAAATGCAATGAAGTTGAAAGGGGGAGAGGATTATGTAATTCTTATTTAGTAGATATTATATTTTTTCTTATTCTATGGCCAGTATATTACTGCACAAGGTGCTAAATGACTAATTCCAACTTCTAGAGATGTTTCCTCCTAACCAATCTATAAATTCCAGAGATAAGGCCCTGATAAAAAATGTTGGCCCGCCTAGGATGGTGCACTTTGATAATGGAACCCCAGGTTAGGGTTTTAGGGCCTGGGCTCCATCACTGACAGTCCAGAGAACCAATCAGGTTGTGACAAGTTCCAGGTATGGAACTGTGAGAAAGGGTCTCTATCATTCTAATAAAAGGAATATCAAGACAAAGGTCCTCGGATTTTAGCCTTTCAGAAGCCCCCAAACCACATGTCACAGGACAGATTTCTGTCCCTTGCTTTCTTGCAAATAAAGAGTTTTTGTTTTCCCTTTTAAACTTGGTTCCTTTAATTCCCTGTGACTGAATATAAAATCCCATAGAGCTGCTCGAGATGGCAAAACTGCAGTGCGCATCCCAGACACAGCGTTCATGAAACAGCTTTGGCTATGAGAGTGTTACAGGGGTGATATTAGAAGAAACTTGAAGTATGAGACAAGAGAACATTGTAACTCTCAACCTGTTAGATATCTGAAATGCTGAGTTCTTGTTGTCTGAAAACTGAAGAATTGATTCTAGAACACCAGAGGTGGAGAGTGGGAAGATATTTCTTGAGAGGATAGATGACTCCTGCAAATAGAAAGGCGGATATGTAGCCCTGGAATCTCACTCTACAGGGAAACTTTATAGAGCACTACTTGTGTGGATACAGTGTGGGTCGCATTTATGATTAACCAATTAGGGTATCAGTAGAGTTTCTTCCGTAATAGTGATCCAATGGGAAATAAATCATGTAACAAAGGTACATGGAAAGAACAAAGATTTTTGTCCAGGAAATGTTGGGTACTGAGGTTTTGGTAACCCACTGGGCTTAATGCTTTCTATCTAGTTTTTATAGGCTTAGATAGACCTTTTTGTTTTTCAAGGAAATACACAGGACTGTTCATCTCATCTCTATCTTGTGGCCTTGTCTGTAACAGATATGTTTCCAGCCACAACTGAGATTTGTGTCACCCTTTTCCTTGGTGTCTAGAGTTCTTAGCCTGACAGCCTATAAAATTTCTCCTTAATTTAGCTATCTATAATAAGAGAAGATAACAAAACAAGATAACATCTTATAGTAGCAAAAAACAAAAGCTTTAATTCTAACACGATTAAACACACACACACACACAGACACACATACACGAACCATTCTTCCTTGTGCATTCCTCCTCATAGGAGAATACCTGACAGTTCACTGTTCTCTGCTTTTGGGAATGAGGGTGGTGGGTAAACACAGAATCTGCATAATCTGTGGGCAGATCTTGACCGTGGGTCCAAGTTTCTTAAAAACACAGTCCTTGCTCCTAAATGCATGGAGGTCCAATGCCTATGTACTGCTCAGTTTAATCTGAATACCTCTCTTAGATTGATAGATTACATTATCTTTATGCAATAATGTAACATAAATGATTTCTGCCCAATATGATAAAGACAATAGATTAGCTTAAATTTAATTAAAGTTGAAGTATCTCTGTAATTTACAGTCATACATTCTACTGATCATTTTTTCACGAAAAATTGATACACTATAGTTTTGAAATCATAAAATTATATACAAATGAGTGTAAGGTAAAACTATGATTAGAAAAACACTGGAAAGTAGAAATTGGACAGTGGATAGATCCCATAAATATAAGAAAAAACTAAGACATTTACATCATGAAATAAGAGACCTAACAGTATGTTGAAGTATAAATATTTATTAAATTCTTAACCCTCATCACAAAGAAATATAGCCAGGGATATCTACAAACATACATTCTTGAAATGACAGATGTTACAGATAGAGTAAAGAAAGATTTGAAGCAATATTGATATAATAAAATGATTAATATTCTCATTGATTTAGAAGTTAGTACATTTTAAAATATTGGACGAAATAATTAAAAGGTTTGCATTATTGAAACATTGATAAATCTGAATTTGTATAATAGAGATGTTGCATTAGACCCACAAAATAATAGAATTTTTTTTTACAAAAAGCAAGTTAAATTTAAAAACATAAATAACATTTATAATTGTGTTTGGAGAAAAAATTGGTGTAATAAGTGTTACACAACCTTAAAAGAAGTAATTGACTTGTAAAATGGAACTGCATATTATTAAATAATATCAAAACACCAAAGACAAATTTTAAACTGACATTAAAAATACAAAAGTAAAATTTTTTTTAAATAAGAAGATTATTATCTCTCTACTTTATCTAATCTTATGGAATGTTGCATATTCTAAATTCATTGTCAAATTTTTCCTTTCAACAGTTTCATTTTTAAAAGTATAACAAATGAGACAAACATGATAATAATTAAGCAATTTTTAAAATCCTGAATACATCAGGAGGAAGGCAAAGAATCTCCTTGCCATGTACAGAAAGGAGAGGCTTTAGCAGGCTCACAGGAAAACACATAACATCTAGTATTGCTCACTGATTTTTAAGTTGGTAAATTCATAGCACTTCAAATTCAAAGCAGTACACTACAAGAGTCTAAATTTTTCTCATACACTGAATACATGTTAATCTTTCAGGTTTTTGTTACACAGAGATTGTTAGGTATGAAACTTTAAAGTGACTGAAGAAAGCAGCAGCAATTACTAAGGAAAGAGAGGAATTATGTTAACCATATATGGCCATATATTCATTTCCACTGATACAGAAAAACATGCACAAACTGCTAACGATGGATACAATGTTTCTTTTTTCTCTAATGATTATTTTCCTAATTGTCTTCAACATTATTGAATATCACTTCCTGTAACTTAATTCTATTTCAGTATATTGCCATATTCACCATCCAAAATTGAGACCCGCTGTTTCATCTTTTTCTTTATGTTTCTTTGTAAATGAAATTGAAAGAAAGAGGCTTTTAAAACACAAGGGAATACTCTTCAGAAATATGAAGCATATAATATATCAAAATATTATAGGTGTACAAATGTTCTAGTGCTTATGGCCAGCACTGATTTTATTGTCTCCAAAGCTTATATCCATCTTTGGATCACAGGACAAGGAATAATTAACTATCCATTACATATCGTGGATAAACTGTGTGCAGGTGTGGATGCTAAACCTTATGTATCAGTGAATTAGTGTGGGTAGAATATGAGAGAAGAGCTGAATCTAGACTCTGAATGCCTTAATCTTGACTAGAAACTCATTGCCTTAAACCTTGCTCCTGAAAATCATGATAAACAGAATGAGATATGAAAGATGAAGTGCTTTTTCATTTAAAAAATTTTCTAAAATTGGACTGTGCAGAAATATTATGTTGATGTAGATTTTAAAGTTACCAAATTTTTATCATTTTGAACATATATTTTTCAGAAAACCACACGTTCTAGATCTTACATTTAATTCTTAACTCATGGGTCCAAGTTCCAATGTGAGTTTTTAAGAACCTGTGCCTTAAAATATCCAAGATCATGTTTGTAAAGGAAGGGGCAGCTAAAGAGGGGACACAAAAAGATTCAATGTTTTTCAGAATGGGACCAAAGAATTTCCCAGAAGAATTATTTAAAAAAACAAGTGGATGAGTTTAAATACCTAGTAACACTGTTACTGTAACTGTCTAGAGACCTCTCTCTTCTGTATAATTCTAACAACTGCCTTTTTCACCTCTTTGTTTCTGAGACTGTAAATGAGTGGATTCAGCATGGGGATCACAACAGTGTAAAACACAGAAGCCACCTGATCCTTTCCCAAGGAGTAGGACTCCTTTGGTTTTAAATAAGTAAAGATAGTGGTGCCATAAAAGATGGTGACTCCCAGGAGATGAGAAGCACAGGTAGAGAAGGCTTTTTTCTTTCCTGCAGAGGAATTAATTTTCAGGATAGTGGAGAGAATGGAAATATAAGATCCAGATATGGTGATAAGGGACAATACTATATTGAATCCAGCAAAAATGAATATAATAAGTTGAACCTCAGAGGTATCACTGCAAGACAGGGCTAAAATTGGGACCAAGTCACAGAAAAAATGATGGATGACATTAGAGTTGCAGAAATGCAGTCTGTTCATACAAAATGCAGCAACAGTGGAATCCACAAAGCCAATAACATAGGAGCCAGTGAGCAGGGTGCTGCACAGTCTTGTGGACATAATGACTGAATAGTGCAGAGGGCTGCAGATAGCTACATAGCGATCATAGGCCATGGAGGAGAGAAGAAAGCATTCGGCAGTACCAAAGACTATAAAAAAGTACAGCTGAGTGAAGCATCCCAGGAATGAGATGCTCTTGATGGAAGTCAGTAAGTTCTGTAAGGTTTTTGGGGTGATGACACTTGAGTAGCTGAAGTCAAGAAATGACAGGTGAGTGAGAAAAAAATACATGGGGGTGTGAAGCTGAGGATCCAGGTGAATGATCAGTATCATCCCTGCATTCCCCAGCACCGTGACCAAGTAGATCAGGAGGAAGAGCAGGAAGAGGACCAGCTGTGTCTCTTCAGAATCTACCAGTCCCAGGAGGATAAAGTCAGGAACATTGGTGGAGTTCCATCTGTTCATGGTGTTCTGTTGCACTTATCTATTGAGTAACCAATTTTAAAGATTACCTTATCTCTAAAACATTTAAGTTTAAATGAATGATTCAGTACATCTCACAGTTTCTGTACCTGAAAATTGATGAAAGTATGTGAAGATGAGTAAAAAATAGAATTGCCCTGTACAAATATGAGTATAAAGTGACATTCATTTGTGATACATTAAAGGATTGCATACTGTTTTTAGCATGAAACTGATACTGCTCTAAACCCTTTCAATTATTAACACATTCAAATCTCAGAAAACTATTATGCCATAAGGACTCTTGCACACCCACTTTACTTCAGAAAAAAATCACAGAGATTACTTGTGTTAAAGAGCAGTTACATTTTGACTCTGATTCCTCATAGATATTTTGACTCCAGAGAACAGATTTACACTACCATGTTCCTGATCAGAACTCATTTTAGAAATTCTAAATGAGGATATTAGAACTGGCTGTGCTAAAAAAAACATTTTTAGTGTATTAGGCACTGTCCTTTTGTACCCAATGACATATTATAGTTATTAAAGTCATTTCTCTCCTGGAATTTGTTTGAGTCACATTAGTGCTGAATTCCTAGAAATATCATAACTGAGATTTTAAAAATAAATTATATTTTATTTTATTATTTATTTATTTATTTTCTGTTTGAGACAGGGTTTTGTTCTATAGTCCACGTAGGCTTGAACACCCTTTGTAACCAACACTGACCTTAAACTTGCCACAATCCTCTTGCCCATTCAAAATCAAATTTCTTAAAAGATATGTACTTTCAGAATATGTACCTTGATTGAATACTTAGATTTAACCAACTTGATAATCTGTTTTTTGCAAATCTTATCATTACTTATGGTAGGAAACAAATGATATGCTTGTACTTTTTCTTATAAAATTATTTTATTTTATCTAGTATAATCTCGAGTTTTCAGAGAGATACTTACTGTGCACCAAAGTTTCTGGAAAAATGGTCTTCCAAGATTATTTTTGACAATCTTATCAGTATTGTGAGTGGGACACACATGATCTGTGTACTACAGTTGCTGGAAAAACAATTTTCCGAGGTTATCCATTTAGAAATTTGGCAGCCACAAAATATTCTCAGAAATAAAATATGAAAACCATATACTTGAGCAGAGAATTGCTACAACCTATTTTCTAGCGGTACTTTATTTTTATGTTTTTCTGCATTCATTTTTTTATTCTGAGAAAAACTGTGTTGCCCTAGAAATTTTGTTCATGTATTGATCAAATAAAAGCTTCACCAGGAAGTTTCCTCTGGAAAGAATCAGAGGTGGTACTGTGAATGGAAACAGACCCATGTATATGGTTCCTCTGCGTCTGGTAATTCCAGGGCGCCTCATGTAATGCATGTTCAGAATCTTGCAGCGTTTGGTCATCCTGGGGGAGCGATTTCCAAGGGAGGTTTCTTGGCTGGGTACCAAGGACAGAATTTCAAGGATTTAATGAACACAGGATTTTGTGTTTTCCTTTAGAAGTTCACATTTAGAACACAAAAACTTCATTTTCTCTTGTAATACTCCAACTATTTCCTAAGCTTCATTTATTTACTTTTTAAATTGACTCATGAGTATATAAACTTTCCAGGAATAATGTTTACATTTAAGTGATTAAGTAGGATTTTTTTTTCACTAGGAAGTTGGAGAAGTTTCCTGAGTCATAATTTACCACCGACACCATGAAGAATGAAGCAATAAAATTTTGTTTGGAATTGTTCAATATTAAATGTATGATGTGACCATGGACATAATGCATACATATTACAAGAAATAGAAGACATCGGAATTTACAGAAGAAAAATAAAGCAATGCAAGACTTGTTTGCATTTCATTTACATAAAAACAATTTCCCCTGGTCTATTCCCTTTTGTGAGAAAAACCTAACTTGGAGTGTACTTTTAGGTTTGCATAATTATTATAGTACCACATGTTCGTGCCTTATCCTATTTTTATGACTAAATATACTCTGCTGTGACCTGTTGTGTTACCTGTTAGTCAGTAACACCCTCACATTTTATGCTTTGGACAATTCCCCCACCTTCACTAAGGAGCTGAGTGTTGACAGCTGAAGAATTGAAATCCTCAGGCCTGACAGGGAAGGGGCTTAATCTCCATTCTGGTTTGTCTCCATGGCTGTCTTCATCCACAGGACATACTCATGTAATATACTTCATTATTTTAGTGTATTTCATTTTCTTATTTTATAAAAGAAAAATAAGCAAAAAGACAAAACCTGCCTGCACGCTATGGTATATTTTTTAATGCTCATTGAAAAAATACTTGATTTATTATATTATAGTCATGTGAGATGTTATTTTAAAAACAATAACAAAAAGTTAGAATTCAACAGAAAGGCTGAAATTCTTTTTAAGGGTTAGTTTCAGGGTTAGGATTAGATTCTTCCCACTGAACATTTGTGTGAGGTTGAATTCTTACAGTTGCTTTATAAAGTAATCCTCAGTAACGTCAATAAGCTAAGAACAAATTGTACAACGGCATATGATTTGTAATTTATTTGAACAATTCTCCATCTTTCCTGCTAATTTAGGGTCAGAAATGGAGAGTAATAAGGTGGGACAGGATGGGAGGGTCCTTAATGAGAATATTTATGTACAGCAATAAAAGACAGCCAGAGTAGATACTCAAGAGGTTCAGGAGGAGCAGATATAAGGAGTGGGAAGCAGGGGAATAAAAATGAAGAAGGGGAACAATACGGGCAGAGTGAATCCAATTAAAGAATTAGTAGATCTTTGTCTGTTAGTAGATTAGAGAGACATGTGAAACACTGTGGCAGTGAGAGAATCCAGCAAAACAATGTAAGACCCTGTAGCAGGAAAACCAATAGGTTTAATGTATTG
Source organism: Dasyprocta punctata (assembly GCA_004363535.1). Lineage (NCBI taxonomy): Eukaryota > Metazoa > Chordata > Mammalia > Rodentia > Dasyproctidae > Dasyprocta > Dasyprocta punctata. The sequence goes on along the minus strand of RJWM01004197.1, from coordinate 10,885 downwards.
CAAAAGCAATCACACACAAACAGAAGCACAAACACACACAGGAGTTATTCCACTTAGTGGGGATATCTATACTGGAGACCAGAATTTGCTCTAGAATTCTCCTGTGCATCCAGTGAAAGCAGCAGCTTGAAAATCAGGCTTTATTTTCCCATCTTTCTATTTCTCAGCCTCTGTCACAGTGAGAGAAGCCATCTGTGGCTGTCTGGAGGCTGAGCTCTTCCCCTACATGGTGATCTCCGTCCTCAGCCAGGTTTCCCAGGTTTAAGGTGGACCACACCTGCCCTTCTGTCACCTCTGCTCTTGGGAACTCAGGTGATAGAAAATGGAGTGTGCCCTATTCTGTGTGCAGTGCTGACCATGTGCACAAGTGCTTTCAATTCCCAGCCTTGCATCTGGATGTTTGGATGCCCAGTGTCTGTGTGCTGTCCTGTGTGCTCTGGATGCCTCCAAGAAGAGCAGAGGGACTAGGATATGAGGATCTTCACATGGATAATGAGCCAACCCCACCAAGCCTTCCCCAGCTCTCTGAAGCCCTGCTCTTAGCCTCAAACCTGCCTCCCACAGATCCCTCCGTGCCAGAGCTCTGTTCCTGCAGCAGTGTTCACAGCACCATGAATTGTGTGTGGTGCTTTTTAGTTTTGCTGATTCCCTGCTCTGGGTACAATTGCTCATCTCCGGCTGAACTTCATGTTCTTCATCTCACTCCTTTGACAGTTTCCCACCATGATATCAGCTGTTTAGCATGCTACACACTCAAACATTTTCCTCAATTGCTTGGTTTCACATTTTTGTGTCATGTTCACCCTACTTTTGGATCTAACCTAACTGTCTGTCTGGAGAGAAGTGGCTGTGGCATCCAGAAAATCTGCAAATATGGGAGTTTTTTGTTTTCTTACTCCCCTACCAAGGTGGAGAAAGTCACTTCAGATGCCTCTCAACACCGGCGATGCCTGAATCCTGCTTGTTGTATTTGGGCAGAGGAGATGGGGTTTCTGAGATGGCTCCAGACCCAGCGCAGTCTCCCTGCAGAGGGAAACACTGGCCATTATCACTTCCATCCCTGCTCACTTGGCTCAGCTCAGGTCAGGATCTCTTCAGGCTCCAACTCTGTTATGCAGCAAAACTGGCACTCAGAATAGGCTGAGGTTTTTCTATCAACATGGGGAAGGGAAATTCCCCTCTGCACTGAGCAACCATTTACTCTGTGCCTGTGAAGTCCTTCAGTTACTCATCTTTTTAAATACCATATACCTGCATTTTCTCTGTGTGCAAACTCTCTCACATGCCCACCTAGTGATGCTCTGGCTTTCCAATCTCCTCACATAGCTTTTTATCTGTTCGCTGAGACTCATATTCTTGAATGCACGATTTCTCTTGTACGAGGTATACAAAATGTAAGTAATGTAAAGAACAAAGAAAATAAAGGAGAAAAACAAGGCACAGTGGTGCATTTCTGTTATCATAGCATGTAGAATAGTGAGACAGGAGAATTATTCAAGTTGAGGTCAGCCCAAGCAACATAGTAAAGGCCAGCCTGAATTACCCAGGCAAACACTTTCTCGAATACTCTCCCTGTCAAAAGAAAAAAGAAAGAAAGAAAGAAAGAAAGAAAGAAAGAAAGAAAGAAAGAAAGAAAGAAAGACAATAGTGTGGTGACACAAGTCTGTAATATAAGACCTCAGGAATCTGGGGTAGGTGGATGACTTCAGTGGCCTACATAGTGAGTTCTTCACCTAAATATACAGTGAACAGAGAGAGAAGGAGATAGAAAAATAATAAAGAAATATTTTTGATGATGCTGATCACTAGAAGGTAAGAAAGGGAAGGGCAGGAGGGCCATGGTGATTTAAGAGGATCAGAGTGCAATATTTGCACTGATTAAAAATTCTCTAGAAAGGATTGTGAGTGATGCCTGCTTAGGCTTGCCATTTTCTAGACCATCGCCATGTAAAATTTTATGGAATAAATCTTCATAGTTAAATTGTCTTTGTCATTCCATTTTCAAACCTACCCAGAAATCCTAAAATAGTTGTAGAAAATCTCCCTTCAACACTAAAAATCTGCACATCTATGCAACTTTCTAAATACTCAACAATTATATTAATATTTGTTCATTCTGTGGTTATATCTCCATGAAATTGTTGTACTGTTTCATCGTGTCCCAGATGAGAAAATGATATACAAATTTGTAAATACTTGGCTTAATGCCACAGAGCATTAGTATTATAAAAATATCACAGAGTAGGAAGAAGATGATGAACAGGGATGCTCTCGAGGTTCAAATGAGGACCTGTGTGCTCTGTGACTAGCCAGGAGATCACAGTCGAATTATTTTACCCCTCTCAGCTCCATCTTGTTTTATCACCAGTGGGGTTCAGTCTCCACATGCCTTTCCTGAGCTTTGCTCTGAGTGCTATGGAAAATCTTGACTCATTGATTTGCAGGACCACAGGGAACTCCAGCTGGCTGTCCAAGGAAGGCTTCTCAATGTGGACCAAAGGACATTTGTCAGGCATCTGAATCACGGTAAGCTCAGGAACTCCAGTTTAGAATGAGATACAAAGAAGGAACTGCAACTTGGGGGGGCCCATGTGACTCTTGAGGTTCCTGGGGTGAAGAACTGTGAAGAGATGAAAAAATAAAGAAGAGACAAAAGCTGAGGTCAGGAGGAACCCTTATTCTCCTGATGGGAAGAGAGGAATTGCTCAACCACTGTAGCATTTTTATTTATATACTCAGAAGAATGATGCCAATTTCAATCACACTGCCTGGTAACCCAATGCTTGGATTGTCTAGAAGTTTGACTTTTTTCTGAGTTGAAGCAACTTCTTCACATGACTTGCCCCAGATGCTGCTTTTTCTTGGGACGGCCATGTCTTGGCCATGCATGTGTGGTCAATTTCCAGCTTCAATGACTTCCAACACATTCCTCTTTTTTGTTCTGTTGTGGCACAGGCCGGGTGATCAGTTGAAGATGGGGGAGCTGTGTTTGGAGAACTCTGTAGAAGATCTTTTTATTTTAAGTGCAGTCTAAGTATTTAAATCCCTGCATTCTGCAATTTAAGCCCTGTACAGTCCACTAATCCATAACAGTAGACAGTTATCAGTGTAGCTAGAAATTGGCAGAAGTTACTGATTTTAGTTTCTTTCATGACTAATATATTACTATAACACTGTTTTATATACCTCTAGTAATTGCACTTTTCTGCACGACGTTCAAGGCCAAGTTAAGGTGAGACCTGAATTAACTACAATTAATTTTGTTAACTATCAAGCTCAGTTAAGCGTCCTCAGGAAATGCTTTGAAACTATGCAGAGCATCTTTTAGGTCTTCTGTAACTGTTAGCTGTCTGGATGAGTCACAGCCATTGACTAATCAGATTGTGGCCTGAGAAAGCCTGGGAGACCTTTTCTGCTGGTGAGTCTCCTTAGGCACACCACACACAAATGGGCATCTTCCTCTGTGGTCCCATAAGATTCTTGATCAGAAGATTAGGCATTCACTGAATATAGGATGTCCCAGCAGAGGTTCTCTAATGTCTTGGGTCCTCACTGACCTTTGAGGACAAGGGCCAAATATTGGTTATCATCTTAGCCCATCTATCTCTCTAAATTCTGGTCTCTAAATGTCATTGGCTGAACATCCAAAAGAAAAGGCTGATTGCAGTGTGTCAGAGTCAGTAAGCTTAACATTATTATCTTGTCTAAATAGCAAACACCTTAGAACGTAAAATGGAACAGTTATTTTTTAACAACCCTGGATGTTTTAACATTCGAATGCCTATAGAGTGTTAACAAATGGTTATATATTTTACACAGAAAATTAGAAATCAAAGCTATATACAAAATTATAGCATGACAATTTTGATGACATTTTATAGTATACCTGAATTTTCATTTCAACATAAAATATGCATTTTAGTCAATCATCCCTAGCTAATATATAAGAAGCTTTTACCTAACTTGTTGAACTTTAATGGGATGTATGTCTTGTAAGTTTTTGCTAAAGTCATGGTTCTGAAAGTGAAATAAAATTCTGTCACCACAAACAACCCCTGTTTTACATTTTGCAAAACCTGTACATGTGGAAGCATGAATACATTAATCTACCATGAGATTAATAAAAATCATTTGTCATAGCCATATAAAAGCTTTGTATCAGAGCATTTTTAAATAAAAGACTTTATTGTATTATTTCTTTTGACAATGACCAATGTGAACATATCACAATAATATATTTTTATAACATTAGTTAGAATGTCCCACATAAGGCTATGGAAATCACTGGGGCCTTCCGTTTATGAACAAGAGCTGGTTAAATGTTACCAGTCAACTACTTTCTTATTCATCCCCTCACCCCGAGGGATTTTTGTTTAATATCTTAACAATTATTTTGATGACTTTTGAAAACTCATTCACAACATTTAATACAGTGTTTTTGAACAATGAGAGACTCTCAAGTTGTGATAAACAGCAATATACATTACATTTATACAAGCCATTTTAGCAACATTTTGACTAGATAGGAACCCATGTAGAAGCATATTTTTTGCTTGTTTTTTATTCTACGACCCAATTTAAATGTTGATTAAGTGATCCAAAATTAGAAAAGAAAGAAAAGAGAAAAAATTGTTGAGTTCAAATAAAAGGAATAGCTGTTCACAGAATAAACAAATGGACAAACATTTACAGACAATCTTACAGATTTGAATAGACATACGAACAAGTACACAGGTTGTCAGAGTCCACAAGAATGCTCTAAATTCCCAAGGGCTATTTATACACTTGTGCCATGCCCCTTTAGTGACCTAGCTCATTTCTTATGCCTCATGTTCTCATGGCTAGATCACCTGTTCAGATCCAGCACCATGCTCTCAGAGCATTTCTCAGGCACTATGTGCTCTTGGACACTCTTGTATGTGTCCTTGTCCTTCTAGCTCTGCATGTGTGAACAATCATGAGCTCAGCAACTTTCAACAACAGCTTACCAGACTGGGCAAACAAACAGATACACAGGCAGACAAACATCTTACAAAATCAGAGTGCACACTATTATATTTTTAACCAAATTGAATTACAATAATTTTTTACAGTTGTAGAATTTGTAACTGTAAATAGGCTAGCCAGATTTGTTACAAGTCAATTAGCAGAGATCTGTTATAACAAAAATTAAGAAAGGACAAAATCTTATCTATAATTAACATATATTTTTGTCATAGGACTGACCATACATTCCTATCATCTACTTAGACTTTTGGTTTTATTTTAGGTATTCTGGGTCAACTAAGGTTGGTTCTAACTTCATCCTTAATATCAACTGTGGTGTGCTCTCCAATGTATTGTTAAAGGCAACTGAGTTAGTTAGAAATATTATAGGCAGTCAGACAGGACTAGGCCCTCATGGGAGCCAGCACAGAGGAACAGATGTCTTGTGACCATGGAAGAGACACACACCTCTTGCTGTGGGCCAGGTCACAAGACAGAAGGCAAAATAAAAGCAACCACACCCTAAGTATGAACATTAGGGATTAAGTATGGATCACCTTGAGAAGCCAGAAGTCACCAGCCCAGCCCAGAGCCCCAGAGCTGCTCATTAGGGAGTGGCTAGCATAGGTGCAGGGCCTTAGAGAAGCTGAGCTCTGCCCATTAGAGAACAAGGTGTGAGCTTCATTGTTCTGGGGTGTGGCCACACTGCAGGTCGTAGAGGTTGCAAACCCTGTTCAACTGGGAGCAAGGCCCCAGCACTGCAAGCCTGGGACTCACCCAGGTTTTCCCCGTGCTCCAGAGGCTCTGAATTCCTCACAGCCAGACACATGATCCTGATGGTGCCACACTCTGGGGTGCACTCTGTCAAGCTTCCTGGGTCCCAGAGATTCTGAACTCTACCCAGCCAGGCTGACAATCCAGTGACGTGCCCCAGGGGTGCATCTCTGATAGCCACCTGGATTGTGGGGGTTCTGAATGCTACACAGCCAGGTTCTAGGCCCTGGCAACAAGCTCCAGGAGTGTGACTCTGCTAGCTACAGGGGGGATACAAACCTTGCCCAGCCCAGTGCCCCAGCACAAACCAACAAAGTACATCAGAGGAGCATGGGGCCAGCCTCACAGACCACAGACCACAGACCACAGAACACAAGCGTCCAGCATCATAATCTGGGAGTGTACACAGGCTAGGGACGGGAATATTGCATGATTGAAGCTCTACCCAGCAGTGTTCCAATGCAATCCATTGGGAGACTTCTTGCCCAACCAAACAGGTCCCAGAAGAAAATGACAAAACAAAAGAGCAAGAGGCAGTCTCAATCCCATAGGCCACTGAGAACAAAACCAAGAGACACTGAAATGGAAGACTGTGGGAGTCACACAGCTGAACATTCTGAAATGATAGCAAATGAAGTAAAGAAACAACTCCATGAAGCTATAGAGGAACTCAAATCAGAAATAATCTCTCAGCTAAAAAATGAAATGACAAACATGAAAGAAGTGCTGTGTGAATCTAAAAAAGATCAAGATAAAAAAATAGAAGAACATAAGAAAATGATGGAAAATTTGAATGAACAATGTAAGACACAAATAGAATGCCTGAAACAGATTCAAGAGAAATTCAGGAAATGCAAAATTCCATGGAAAGTTGGAAAAACTGCTTGAATGAAGCTGAAGATAGAATCTCATACCTTGAAGACAGCATGGAAGCTTACGTCCACAAAAGAAAAGATCTCTTAAAAATAAAAAGGAACCAGGAAACAACAATTCAACAGCTGCAAGATGATGCCAAGAGAAATAACATAAGATTAATAGGCATCAGTGAAAAAGCAGGAGTCAATACTAATGACCTGCAAAATCTATTTGCAGAAATAATAGCAGAAAATTTTCCAAACATGGGAAGAGAATCTGATACACAAGTAAGTGAGGCATACAGAACACCAAGTAACCATAACCAAAATATTCACCAAGACATATAATAACTAGGATATCAGAATACAGCACAAGAACAAAATACTAAAAGCTGTCAGAGAAAAGAAACAGATCACCTATGAAGGAAAGCCTATCAGAATCACAGCAGACTTCTCAACACAAATCTTTAAGTCAAGAAGAGCTTGCAGTGAAGATTTTCAAATCATGAAAGAAAACAAATTTCAACCCAGATTGATGTATCTTGCAAAACTATCTTTAAAAATTGAAGGAGAAATCAGATTCTTCCATGACAAGGAACAATGAAGAAATTTATGGCCACCAAATCAACACTACAAAAAGTACTGAAAGACACTCTAGAAAGATACAAAGATAGCAACAATCCAAAGAACAGCAACAAATGAAAACCACTAAGCAGGGCACACAATTAATCACAAAATGTAGAAAACCAAAAACAGAAAGATATACAGGGATGAGTCAGTACATATCAGTTATATCAATCAATGTAAATGGTCTCAACTCATCAATAAAAAGAAACAGACCGACAGAGTGGGTTAAGAAACAAAATCCAACAATATGCTGTGTACAAGAAACACATTTAACTCAAAAGGAAACTCACAGAGTAAAAATTGAAGGCTGGAAAACAATGCTCCATGCAATAGGAACCCAGAAAAAGCAGGGGTAGCTATTATGTTTGCAGACAATGTGAACTTCAAACCAAAAATGATCAAAAGAGATAAAGAAGGTCACTAAATACTTGTTAGGGGAAAGATTCAAAAGGAAAAGATTACAATCATAAAAATATATGCACCAAATATGGGAGCACCCAACTATGTAAGACAATTCTTAATAGACAAGAAAAACCAAATAAACAATAATACAGTTATAATGGGGGACCTTAACACCCCACTGTCACAGAGAGACAGATCACCCAAAAAAAATCAGCAAAGAAATAACAGAACTGAACCAAACAAATGGACCTAGTAGATGCGTACCGAGTGCTCCACCCATCAATATCAGAAGACACATTCTTCTTAGCTGCACATGGGTCATTCTCTAAAATAGATCATATAATGGTCCACAGAACATGCTTGAGTAAATACAAAGGAACTGAAATAATTCCATGCATGTTATCTAACCATAGAGTAGTAAAATTGGAAATGAATGACAAAAAAACCTACAATAACCACATAAACACATAGAAATTAAATAATACTCTCCTAAATATACAATAGGTCGCAGAAGAAGTTAAAGAAGAAATTAAACAATATCTACAATTGAATGAAAACACAAATACAAATTACCAGAACCTGTGGGATACAATGAAAGGAGTCCTCAGAGGGAAATTTATAGCACTAAACTCCCACATCAGAGAAATGGAAAGAACACACATAAACAACCTAATGCTGCACCACAAACTTCTACAAAAAGAAGAGCAAGTCAAGTCCAAAGCCCAAAGAAGGGAGGAAATTTTTAAGATTAGAGCAGAAATTAATGCAATTGAAACTAAGAAAGCAATAGAAAGAATTAATGAATCGAAGAGTTGCTTCTTTGAAAGAATAAAACAAATTGATAAACCGTTAGCCAACCCTATCAAAAAAGGAAAGAAAAAACTCAGATTCATGCAATAAGAAATGAAAAGGGTAAAATCACTACAGACCCTGTGGAAATACAGAAGATCATCAACACCTACTTCGAAAACTTTTACTCACATAGATTTGATAACACGGAAGAAATGGACAGATTCCTAGAAACCTATGAATTACCAAAGCTGAATCAAGAAGATGTAACCCAATTTCAGCTAATGAAACTGAAAATGTAATTAGGACCCTACCAACAAAGAAAAGCCTGGGCCCTGATGGATTCACTGCTGAATTCTACAAGAAATTTAGGGAAGACTTAATGCCAACACTCCTCAAACTCTTCAATGAAATTGAAGGGGAAGCAACTCTCCCTAACTCATTCCTGGAAACAAGTAGTACCCTAACACCAAAACCAGAGAAAGACCGAACCAAAAAAGAAAATTACAGGCCAATCTCCCTAATGAACATAGATGCAAAAATCCTCACTAAAATACTGGCAAATAGAATACAGCAAGTTATCAGAAAGATTATACACCATGATCAAGTGGGATTCATCCCAGGAAGGGAGGGATGGTTCAACATATGCAAATCAATAAATGTAATACACCATATCAACAGGGCCAAGGACAAGAAACACATGATCATCTCAATAGATGCAGAAAAGGCTTGTGACAAAATCCAACACCCATGCATGATAAAAACCCTACAGGAAATCAGAATAGATGGTCTCTACCTCAACCTGATAAAAGCCATGTATCATAAACCAACAGTCAACATCTTACTACATGGAGAAAAACTGAAAACTTTCAACCTAAAATCAGGAACAAGACAAGGATGTCCATTATGATCACTCCTATTCAATATAGTTCTGGAAATGTTAGCCAGAGCAATTAGACAAGAGAAAGAAATAAAAGGAATAAGGATAGGAAAGGAAGAAGTGAAATTATCATTATTTGCAGATGATATGATACTCTACATAGAAGACCCCCAAAAATCCATTAGAAGACTTCTAGAAGTAATAACCAAATTCAGTAATATAGTTGGATACAAAGTGAACACTCAAAAATCAATAGCATTCCTGTACACAAACAACAAAGTCACTGAGAGAGAAATAAGGGAAACCACACCCTTCACTATAACATCCAAAAAAATGAAATACTTAGGAATCAATCTAACAAAGGAAGTAAAAGACCTATACAGTGAAAATTACATTACCCTAAAGAAGGAGATCGAAGAAGATTTCAGAAAAAGGAAAGATATTCCCTGTTCATGGATAGGAAGAACAAACATCGTGAAAATGGCCATTCTCCCAAAATTATTATACAGATTCAATGCAATCCCAATCAAAATACCACTTGCCTACCTCACAGAGCTAGAGAAAGCATTCCTGAAATTCATCTGGAACCAGAAAAGACCTAGAATAGTAAAGGCAATTCTGGGCAACAAAAGTAGGTAGGAGGCATCACAACTACTGACTTGAAACTATACTACAAAGCTGCTGTGATAAAATCAGCATGGTACTGGAATCAAAACAGACCTGAAGATCAATGGAATAGATTAGAAGATACAGACACAACTACAAACACACTTAGCCACCTCATCTTTGACAAAGGGGCCAAACATGTACATTGGAAGAAAGATAGCCTCTTTAACAAATGGTGCTGGAGAAAGTGGCTTTCTATATGCCGTAAACTAAAACTAGATCGATGCCTATCACCATGCACTAAAATAAAGTCAAAATGGATCAAAGATCTGCATATAAAAACAGAGACACTAAACTTATCGGAAGACAGAGTAGGTAAAAATCTCGATGCCATAGGAGTAAGCAGAGAGTTCATGAAAAAAATCAAATTACACGGGAAACATTTTCCAGAATCAACAACTGGGATCTCATCTTACTAGAAAGTTTTTGCATGTCAAAGGAAATCTCCAACAGAATGAAAAGAAAACACACAAATTGGAAAAATATCTTAGCCAATTGTCCCTCAGTCAAAGAACTTCTATCTAAAATGTATAAAGAATTAAAAGAAATCAGGTCCCTAAAATTCAAGGACCCAATCCAAAAATGGGCATGTGTGATGAATACACACTTCTCAGAGAAAGAAATACAAATGGCAAATAAATATATGAAAAAATGTTCAACATCAATGGTTGTTCAGGAAATGCAAATTAAAACAACACTGAGATTCCATCTCACTCCAGAAAGAATGGCCAAGATTAAAAAATCAACCAACAACAAATGCTGGAGGGGCTGTGGGGAAAAAGGAACTCTTCTCCACTGTTGGTGGGAGTGTAGACTGGTGCCACCACTGTGAAAGTCAGTGTGGAGATTCCTCAAGAAGCTAGGATTACAGATCCCATTCAACCCTCTTCTGGGCATTTTCCCAGAA